>PVLA01008325.1:0-90234 GCA_004027455.1 Hydrochoerus hydrochaeris
CCAGAATTTAAAACCCACATTACTCACACTACTCTGCTTAGATGTATTATATTCTGTTCCAGTCATTCTACCTGTACTAGATTTGAGGGCACAGACAGCAATCCCAAAAATAACAGGATATAGTATGGTAATCATCCTTAATTTCCTATTAACTTAATCTAAAGCTCTGTAAAACCTACACTGTTTTACCATGACTGATTGTAATTGAATCTGGTTTGTTGAATCGCTGTTTTGTATTGATAGATTTTATTCAAAGCTGTTATGATTGATAGTATCAAGTCTGAGAGTATAGGCAACTGCACTTAAGATGACAAGATCCACTAGAATATCCACTCTGGTTTGATTATTACCTGCCTTTGAAGTTTTATGCTGTCTACAATGTTTTATTTTTACTAATATTGTTATTTACTGATTTACTCAATTATACTGCTATATTCAATTATGACCTGATGATATAGACATTCTGTTGAAGATAATAAGAAACAACACAGTAATCATTGTAGATCACCTTGTACTGTGGTTTTATATGACTTTTTGGTTTCATGTTTTTGTAGGAATTTGTTTTGTTTTGTCTTGCTAAGTTTTCTTTTTCCCTCTAATACAGAAAGGATAAAAATACATGTAGAGATTCATGCATGCATAGCTGTTTACAGTCTCACTGTTTGACTATCTACTTTGTATGATTTAATTTTGTAACTTGAACAACTATTTCTAAGCGGACAATATGTAATTTATTAACTAGTGATTTCTTATTGTTTATCTTTTTATTGAATTCTGTATTATCTCTACCCTTTACATGCTTTTGTTTCTCTTTAAATAAAAAATAAAACTGTATGTGGCTGGCTGAAAAAAAAATGTAAATGGGAAATATAACTTGAAAGAAACTCAAAGACACATACAATTGGCCCTCTTTACCCATGAGTTTCTCTTCCACAGATTCTACCAACCAACTGTAAATTAAAATATTGGGAAAAATATTGAATCTGTAATAAACATGTACAGGTTTTTTCCTTGTCATTATTCTCCACTTGATATAATATGGTAACTACTTACATAACATTTCTTTTGTTTATGTATCACAAACAATGCTGAAATAATTTAAAGTTCATAGGAGGAAGGCAAAGCTACATGAAAAGCTGCATCATTTTATACAAGAAACAGGACCATCATGGATTTTGTTATTTTCTGGGGTCCTGGAACCAATCCTGCATAGACGCTAAGGAACAAGATTGTAGGGCTATCAACAATACAGGTGTCATCAGCAAAGACTAACTGAGGGGCTGCTGACCCAAGCCGGGAGCAGACACTGCCCAGGAGGACATTTTAGAGGAGTGGCCTTTATGCTTCCTTGATTGCAGCAAAAGGAACTATTCACACTGTAACCAAAACAATGACCAGACATGAGAACCAAGTGCTTCAAAGGAAGCAGGTCTTCTGTGCCAGATGGAGGGAAAAAGCAGAAGAAACTCCAAACAGCATCCAAACTTCTTGGGGGCTTGATTAATTGCTTTAATTAGTCAGCCTGTAAACATTAAGGCAAGCGGCATGGATGGTAATAATCCAAGATTAGGCTTCCACAACTGCAGTGATGCTTTCCTAGCAACTGGACCCCGGCTTCCAAAGTTGGTCCTGGAGCCAGGGAAGAGAAATGTGTGAGGCATGATCAAAGACAGACTAGTGCTGATTAGTGCCAAGCATCCTACCTTGTCAGCACCAGCTCCCAGGATGAATTAAGTGCCTACAAAATGAATGTGCATCTGGAAAATCTCTAAAGTGGATTTTGTTCTTGCCTAAATGTTACCCAGTATTTTAATTAACCTGGGCTTATTGTTCTAATTACTTGAGGTTTATACTGTGAATTGCTGTTCAGTAGTGGTGACGATCAGTAAACACAATTACCGTGTATAAGATTTCCAGCAAAGCTTTGCCCTTAAAATTTTATTTAAAAATCATAATTAGTAACATAAATCTTTAATTTCTGGTTCACTGGGGCTAGCAGACTGAAAGGGATGGAAAAAGAATGCTTTCTTCATGAAGAAATTATCCTAATAGTCACCCATCATCTAATAATTTAAAGGTCCTTCTTTACTTTGAGAAATACCCAGCAAAAAAAGCTAAGGATATGAAAAGATGCTGTGATATATTACTGAGTGAGAAAAAAATGAGACATAGCAGAATGTAGGTGAAAGTAGTATTTTTAAAAATCAATTCTTAAGAAGCCACCACGTGAGTGTTTGTGTTTGAATGTGTGCGCCTAACATGTAGAAACTTATACACCAGATGCTTTGCACTCACTCGCCCTTGGAATCAGGACTGGGGGCAGTGGTGAGGTTAAGAGAGACTCTTCATCTCTACTTTATATAATTCAATATTGACTTTTGAATGTTGCAACAGCTGTATTGTTTTTGCAATTGAAGTACTACTTAGAATCTGGAAGCCACTATTCCTAGAATAAACAAAAGGCATTGAAGTCCAGAGTCCTCCTACCTAGGAAACCCTGCTCCTAGTGGGGGCTCAGCTACACAAACCCATGGCCTCAGAGAAGCCTCTTTGTCTTCACAGAGACATCCTGTGGAACTTGAACCTCTCTTTCTTCCTCCCTGGATTCTGCTCCTGGAATTTTCTCCTGTATGTTGCGAACCTTTCTTAGCTTTTCCATGTTTTTTGTTGACACCCAGCCCATCTCCTTCCATTGGCTCCTTGATTCATCCATTTCTGACCCTATCTTTGGACTCTACCTAGGCCTTGTCCTTGACTCTTGTCCTTAGTTTGCTAAATCTCTCTGCCCAGAAAACTCAGCCTCTACCCATCTTTCATCAAGACCTTGCCATCAACAACAGCCCTCCCAGGGGCTCTTCCCCTGGGTTCTCAATCTAGTCCAGTGTTGTAGGATAAATATTTTTAATTTCAATGTGAATTCTTGACATAGGCCAATTACTTATTATTTGATGTTATATAAAACATCAAATTTTTTATTGAAAAGAGAAATTGAATGAATTGAACTTTAGAAGAAATACTACTTTCAATGGTATATATTCCTAAGAGATTGTCAGGATGGCCCTTATTTACTTGGTTTTTACTTTATAGCTCAATATTAAAATTTAACTTTCATCTAAGATGTAATTCCAGAGAATTTTATTTAATGAGATTTGCCTATAATGGAGATACATTAAGATGTCAAACTGAATCCCAGTCTCCACCCCTTATTTGAAATGTAGGCAATATTGGGTTCAGAGGTGTTCACTTATTCTTTCGCCCATAATGCTTTAATTCATTCTTTAGCAAGCATTTATTTCCTCACTATAGACTGATTGTCAAGTGCTGGAAATGCCAGCGGTAAACGGTCAAGGTCCCTGCATCCCCGTTCTCAAAAGGCCCCAATTTCAGCAAGGAAAAGCAGCACAGCAGTCATGCAGAAGAGGTTACAGCAGAGGTGTGAAGCAGTCCAGTGAATCACCATGTAGCACTAGATACAAATAGCATGAATCTAGGCACTAAAGCAAAGGCTGATAAGAGCAGGCACTGGCTCTAGTCTCGAAATAGGTCATTGTCTAGCTAGAGAAAGACAGCATGCATATTGCTGGAGAATGTAAAAGAGTTACCACAATATTCAGGGAGAGGGGGACTAACTTTGAGTTACCAGGGGTACCATAACAGAAAAGGCATTATTAGAATGATCTTGAAGAATGAATAAATGTGTATCTAACCTGGGCAGGAGGGTGAGGCAAAAGATACTAAGGCTGAAGAAGGAGTCAGTGCAAAGCCATAGTATATGTAGGAGCAGTCAATGGTTTAAAACACTTACAACTCAGAGTACTTGTCTGGCAGTAGTGGACATCAGTATTTGTATTGTTCAATAAAAGTTCTGCAGTGAGGAGCTTTGACTGTCCCTCCAAGTAATCTTACTCCATTTTGCTAAGTTCCCGGAGGGAGGGCAGCCCACGGTGGAGATTCTGGGCCAGTAATCTCACTCCATTTTGTACCCAGCTGAAAGACATGTTCAGATGTGTATTCCAGAGCTACCTTTCTGGGGTTCTTGGAGGATAAAAGAGTATAAACTAAATACAGAAAGTCTTGAAAGTTAGTTAACTCATTAGTTTAGACACTCTCCGGAAAAAAATAAAAAATCATGAGGTTGCATTATAATGAAGGAAAGGGAAATGAATTGAACCAATATATTGACAATCTACTCTACTCTGTACGAGGTTCCAAGTAGGATATTTTATGCCTTTCTGCTCACATAGTGCTCACATTACCACAGAAGGGAAAGAGTAATATTTTGAACTCTACTTTGCTAAGAACAACAGTGGGTAAGTCCATTCCTGAGGTCATACAAGAAAGTAGTTGAATCAAGTCAATTCAAAGTCTATTCAATGTTTCGAAACAAAGGTCAATATGCTAAAAGCTAAATAGACCACACTTAGGCAATTGTAAGAGGGTCAATACGGAAGATAGTCTTCCCCACATTGCCTGTATATCAAGTAGTGAGTGCAGTGTTATAAATTCCTGATGGCAAAGTCCTTTGTAAACAACAGGATCATGTTCTGTCCTGGATGAAGAGAATTATTTAACTTTTTCTTTCCCTCTCTTGAATTGTTTACTAACAAGTTCTTGTAACCCATGTAATTAATTGCAAGATGTGCTTCCCAATATATTCTAATCTCATTTCTTATTTTATACATGTAGATTTTTTAAAAGCGACACAAAGATTTGGTACATAAATAGAGGCTATTTAAGAATAACAATACAGTATATGCTTTGTACTTACCTTGTTTATTTTTCAGTCATTGTTCTAACGAACCTCAAAAAAAATGCAAGAACGGGCAGGCAAGATTTCTTCCCTCCTGGACTCTATGTAAGATGTGCTCCTAGCTAGCAGTGCTGTTCTTCCTTTGAACAGTTTTGGTGTTATGCTCCAGATATGGCTTTAATGAATACATTTTGTCTCCAATTGGTACCAAACACTTGATTGTTATGATATATTATATCACATTTAATTGCTCTAATATGCAAGGTAGTTTCTATCACTTTATATATATATATATATATATATATATATATATATATATATAAAACTGAAGCTTGGAGCACTTAAATAATTTTCCCAGGGTCACACAGATATGAAGCAGAAATCAGACTTGAATTGAGGGCTACCTCATCCCAAAGCCTGATGAGTTTTTCCCTTACTGAAGAAGGTCTCATTTCCTTAATCCTTTTGTGATCAGGCAAGTTTGTAAGTCTCATGCAGCCTCCTAGCTCCCTACATGGCCAGATCCCCAATTAATTTTTTCTAAAGAAGCAGAAAGGCCTGATTCAAGCTGCACTGACAGAACTAAATATCCTAACTGGCTATTTTTCTGACCTAAAGCAAATGCTTTCAAAGTATAAAAATAGAATCTTTCTTTCCCATTTATCTTTGTTCTTAAGAACCACAGAATGAAGAATGTGTCAGACCCCCTGATTTGTCTATCTTTGTGAAAAAAAAAATTTTTTTAATCTTTTACACTGAGCTCTTCTACTTTTTTATGCAGCCTGGTAATGAAAATGCCATGTGCAAATCCTAACATCAAGTCCATGTTACATAATAAACCCCTGCCTTCCCAGCCCTCTGCAGAAGGGCAGACTTCAGGGCAAACACTTCAGAATTAAAGGAATAGAAATTCTTCCGCATAGTAGTCCAAATCTCCCTTCATCTCTGTCTGCCTGGGGTAGAAGGGTAGGTCTGCATGCTGGAATCCACATTTCAGAATGTCCATGCTCCTGAAGAACATGCTGGGTTAAGAAGGAGTTGTGTTTTGGGGAAACCCAGCTCACTTAGATAACAGCATTCAGAAAGTTCCCTCCTTGTGGTCTGAGATGGAAGGAAAGAAAAAAGGAAGGAAAGAGAAATTAACACTGTTGTGTCATGAAAAGTATTGAGAGTTTCCTTTGCCTGCTTCCATAATTCTTCTATCAGTCTCTCACCATAGTTCCAATGAGAAAACTAAGAGTCTGAGTGGTAACATGCTTGGTGAAAGATCTTGACTGTTAACAAAAAAATGGAGGTGCAAAAGCAAGCCCATGTCTCTCCAGCTCCAGAGCCCCTTTTCACCCACATATAACCACAGGTGAGCAAAACCCAGAGAAGAGCACACTCTTCATGACAGAAGTCCATGTAGGACAGAGGGACTCTTCACAGTGCTCTCTGTATCTTGCCATTGTCTATTAGCCCAAGCTCTGCCAGCAATCCCTTGATACATTCCTGGCTCAGCTGTTTCTGCCACCATCACTTGTGGATTTCCAGAGTGACCACCCTTTACTTAGCTATTCTAGTTCAGATAACAAAGAATCTCTTTCTCTCTATATTCAGCCAGGAAACAATGAGAATACTTCAAACAGCATATATAATGGTCAAGTACAAGACAGAAGATATGAGAGCAGAAAGTCAATCAGCTTCACAGAAAAAGGATTTCTTAAGAAATGTCACATAGAATCATATCCCCCTCCAGATATCTGTATGCCATAGTAACTAGAAGCATTTTTAACTCTGTATTTCAGTTTGTAGAGAATGGTAAAGTCAACACTCCTGTGATGAAAATGATATATATTCATTGGACATAATTATATACAATAAACCATGCAATGGCTTATGATACTAGGTAACAGGAGAAGCAATAACTCTAAAGAATAGGAATAACTCTTAACTGTCATAGTAAAGGGAACATTTTAAGCACTGTACTGAGCCACTCTTTCCCACACTTCCATGCTGACAGGTTCACTTTCTACCTTAGGTCTTTGTCTACTAATAATGGAAATCTTACCTTCTTGCCTCCACATCCATTCTTTACTGATTATTATCAGTTAAATTGATAGGTGTATTTACCTCTCTCCAAAGTGATAAGTATATGTAGTTTTTCTTGCTACTGTTGTTCATAGGATGACTAGAGGAACAACTTGATTTAGTTGACTTTAGGAGTTCTGCATTAAGTCATTTCTGCTATCTCGACTCTGTGTATGGGTTCCATGATGTTTCTGTACTGTGCATTGAGAAAAATACAACATATTATATTTCTCAGAAAAGTCACTGCCTAATTTGGAGTCCATGATGAAATGAAATTATCTGATTAGATAGAAAACTGGATATCGTAACACTTCTAGTGTTACACCACTACAAGTCTCAATAACAGTTGAGGATATTGCCATTTAAGAATGGCTATCATTCACTAGATGTAAGCCCAGCTGGGAGGCTGAAGCAGGAGGACTGCAAGTTTGTCACTAACCAGGCAATTTAGCAAGATCTTGTTTCCAAAAAAAAACTGCTACCATTCGAATTTAGGTTTTTACATACCAGACATTGGTTTAATAGGTTAAATTTACTATTCTCATTTGGTTAATATTCACAAAAAACTACAATGTTAGCACTATTAACTTCACATTAAAGATAAGGAGACAGAGTTAGAGAAAATGCATACTGCAGTCAAGCTTGCACGTGTAATAAGTTACAGAGCTGATATTCAAACCTAGGCACTTACGTGCTTCACAGCGATCTTAAAGACCACTGAAGAGTTTTAACCTGATTTTGAAGGTAAAGGGAATCTCTAACAGATCTTCTGAAAAGACAAGTGAAGTGTTTTGATTTGACAGCAGTGAGAAGAATGGATGGGTGTGGGTGGAGGTAGAGACTGCTGTCTATACCAGGTAGTGGGGTCTTGGCAAAATTAGTGAGAGTTGGGTCTGGGATTTAGCTCAGCGGCACAGCACCTGCCTGGCAAGCATAAGATCATGAGCGTGAGCCTTGGTACCAAAAAAAAAGTTGGTGAAAGTTTAAAGAGTGAAAGAAAAGAGGGTGGATTTGAGAGATGCAAAGAATTTGGATAGAGAATATTTGGGGATAGGAAGAAGTCAGCAATGATTCCCAGGCTTCTGAGGTTGCCAGGTAGGTAGATGAGGGAACCATTTGCGGAGGTGAGAAATGTCAAAGAATATTGGCCAAAAAAAATGAGGTCAGCACTGGGCATGCTCAAGTTCAAGTATGTGAGAGACATTTGATAGAGCCTACAAGAAAGAGCTGCATACACAGATCTTGAACTTGGAAGCAAGATTTGTCAGGCTTAGAAGGCATTGCTTCATCCCTGAGAAATGAAACCAGAGGAGATAATTCTTCAAAGAAAGTAGTATATACAATACGAGGTGAGATGATCCCCCCCCTACAAAAAAAGCCCCAGAGATCAAGCTGATAACAACAAAGAATCTCTTTTTGGAGTTCACATGAAAGCTTTTAGCTTCACAATTAGACTCTGGGCTGCTTATAACCCCATGCCTAATAGATGCCCATACAGTTGAGAACTATATGCATGGATGAGTAGAAATTCTCTCTCATTGTTCCTGATTTCTACATGTTCTGCTAAGGGCAAATAAGTACATGAGGAATCAGCACTTTTCTGCCTTTCAGATAAGCATGCATATGCTCAGAAGACACTGGGTATCCTTGCATCATTTCCTCTACCACTGCCTAGACACACACACACACACACACACACACACACACTTGTTAGGACCAGCCAGAATGTGCTCTGTCAAATAGAAGGAGAATAGACACTGAAGCCAGACAGGAATGGGTTCAATTGCCAAGTTTATACACAAGATATTTCAACTCTCCGAGTGTCATTTCCTCTACCTATGAAATGAGTTAATCATATCTAGAAACCTATAAGCAGTATTGAAAAGATCAGGTAAAAGCAAAGCAGTTAGGGCAGGGCCTTGAACATAATGGTACCCAGCTAAGGAAATGCTGCCTCCCTTTTCTTCCTCTCTCTAGTATGAGATGGAGCCAGAGGTATGCAGGGAATCTGAAATTTATACCTACACTTCCACAAACACACATCCTATCTTTTCCTAGGTGTACCTTTCTAACAGGAAGTTGTAAAATTAGGTTCCATGTTTCCCCAAGAAAGCTCTAGTCCTTGCACAGGATTAGTAATGCAAGGACAAAAGTGCAAATTTCCTTGTTTTATAAACAAAGAGTTAAGAGAAGTTTCCTTCCCAGCTCCAGAGCATTTTCATGAACAACAAACATTACTGAAATCAGCAGGTGCATGTTCCAAGAGAACACTGTCTCTGGACTCTATTTGAGTAATTTGTCCCTCCTAGAAAAATATAAAAAGAGAGAACAGCAGAAGATACAAGGTAAAGATGAAACCCATGCACAGCCAGAATCCAGATTCTTTAGAGGCATTTTTTACAAAGGTTCTGAGCCTGTGGATCAAAGTCCAGACTCTTCCCTCTCTGATCAGCCCTTCGGTCCCTAACCTCTGTCCTTGTTCATGCTCATTCCCCACCTGAATTAAGGAGCCAGAGTTGGTGTTCAGGATCTCTTTGACAATGGGATTGCAATGGGTCTTGTTTGAGATTAATAACCTGCATGGATGTATTTAGACCTTAGAGTAAACACACATCCTAGAAGCTAACTAGTCCAACCATGTCATGTTAAAGATGACAGTCCTATTCCCAATGAAAGAGACTTTTCTGAACATGGTGGCTGAGTTGAGATACAAACCCAGAAATCCTAATGCCCAGGTTAGATGAATCCCAAGTACCACATTTCCACTAGCTGAGCACAGATATCATCTCTTACTAGCACGAACTGGGTATGCAAATGAACATCAAAAAGATTAAGAGTTGTTGTAAGGACATCAAAACATCCAGGTCTCATTGTGCAATTATCCAACAGTAGTGTCACAATAATACTAATTATTAATGTTGGAAAAATACATATATACTCTTAAATAGCATGGTAATACTATCCTATTACTAAATTTTAAAACTACTTTTGACTGATCAAAGCTTAACTTATTTGACTCCATGAGGTAGCTAGAAGGAATGATATCATTCTAGGGAGAAAACATACCCCAGAAATAATACCTAGTCTTTATGTCCTATCTACCATATGCCAAGCATTATGCTCAATATTGAAGTCACTGCCAGGAGTGATAGTTTCTAAGATCGCACAGTCTAGTGGAAGCACAGACACAGGCATACATATTGTCCCTGTGAAATGCTCTGTATCAGCATAGCATCCACTCATGGGTTCTGGAGTTGGATGGGAGTGGTGGACAATGTTTTACTGGACAATGTTGTTATCCTTTGGGATAAGGACCGCAGGCCACGTTCAAAAGCTGAGGAAGAAGGGGATTGTGGCGATGGTGAGAGAAGCAGTGATAGAAAGAGGAAGATGATGAAACCAGTTTGGGATGCATGAAATCCAACAGGCAATCTGTTGGGTGAACTGGCTCAATCTCTCTTCTGGCACAAGTGCCCCTCTGAAAAGGTTGCTTCATAGCTTCTCTATTCAGCAGTTTCAGTTCTGCTTTCAAACATGGACCAAAATATAGAATCCACTGATGTCTTCTCATTGTCTTTTAAAGAATCATCCTTTTCTTCTTTTATTACTATCATTTTCATGGGTGTATGAAGACAAAAGAAAAGTACGTCTGCACCAGTCTATCACATCTAAACAGGAGTTTCCACAGTCAGTGCCTGAGCAGTCAATAAAGAAAAGGGGAGGAGGAAGAAAATAAGAAAGATCACAAAGAGGAAAAGAGAAGACGATGACAGAAAAGGAAGTGGGAAAAGATCTGAGATGTATCCACAGGATCAGGAGATGCTGGGGAGGGAAGAAAACAATCCAATCAAGCAGAATTGGTCAGTTGCCATATCATTATTCATAGCTGCCATGTGGTGAAAACATATCAACCTCATACTAGGGGAATCTTTCAATCACACATAGATCACGGTTCACACAATGCCAGACATCTCTCAGATCGCATCTGCTTGACAAAAGAGATGGATCATTATCACTGAAGGAGCTAACTGGACCACAGATGCTTCTCTACTCAATTTTTTCCCCACTGAAACACTCTTTACCTACATTATGTAAGCGATTCACAATGCTGTTGATACGTAGGTGGTACTGCATTTACCAGAAGTAAAATAACTTGACCAATTTTTTGGTGTCATATAGGTTAAATCCATCAGTGAAATAAAATTGTTCCTTTCATTTCACATATCTTCCTACCTTCCCTTTTTAAATTCATGATTTATTTATTCATTTTTTTCAAGAAACATAAAAGCTACTGAATACTTACAGTATTCCATCCATTGGACAGGACTCTGTAAGTTGGGTTTAATTTTCTGGGTGGGCTGACTAATGGAACTACCAAGAGGGATACTTAAATAAAGTTCACACAGGAGTTTAGGAATCTGACAGGAAAGAAATTCTAGAAGATGGGAGAAAAGATGTAGAAGAAATTGCAAAGAGCATAAACAGGAAGTCCTGGAAGCAGAAACAAATAAGCCCACTAAGTAGAACCTGGGTCTTGGAAACTTGGGGCAGTTCTGCGTCCTTTTGAAGAACAAAGGAATTGGGTTTGGAGGTTTGAAGGAATCCTGCCTGTTAAGATTCAAGAAAACACAATCTTAATGAAAGAGCACATAAATTTAGAGATTTCTTAAGTAATAAGCTGAAGGCCAATGAGTCACTTTCCTTAATTAGCTTTGTTCTCAGGCAAGAAATCCCTCTTATTCAAGCTGAAATGTGTTTATTTAAAGAAGATTCCTTGTCTTTGGGGCCATTTTATCATTTTAAAAGATGTATGTATCAGTCTTGTTTACTTTTCTGACTTTTACTTAATCACCTTGGTACCTGATTAAATGTTACTATTTCTTCCATTCTACTGTTTGTTCAGAACTAATTTTCCAAAAACTTCCTCTTGCCTATATTACCCTAACCAAATTTTACCCTACAAATAAGACCTCAAAAAAGACCTTCTTCATTACCTAAATAATGAAGTGCCATGCACTTATGCATGTGTGTATGCACAAGTATACACACATGCACTCACATGCGTGTACACACACACCCCAATCTAGCCTCAAACTACATTTGTGCCTCTTTATGTTATTTATGTGCAGAGAATGTTCACTTCTTGGCTTCTGTCCATGGGTCTGAGCTACTGTACACAAAAGAATGCAGCCCTTAATAGAACTGCATGCAACCAGTGTTTTGTAGATATTGCCATTTTCTATCCTGGAAGGTCTTTTACTTCCTTCTTGCATAGGCACTGTAGTCTAGTAGAAGGAGGAATTGTAAACAAGGAGTCCTAAAACTGCACAACTGACCTTACACAAGTCCCTGACTTTCTCTCAATTTCCTTGTTTATAGAGTGTACCAAGAAGATGGGGCCAGTTGGTCTCTAAGAAGTGTCTGGGTCTCATTTAAAGTGAAGCTCACACAGGAATGTCCCTCATTTGCCTATCCCAAGGTAACTTCCCCTTCTTTGATAAGACAGTCTACCCCTGGTGCAGCGACCTAGAATAAGTAGACTCTGTTCAAAATATTCATAACTATGTCTACATGAGCAACATGCATAAGTGACTCCAGGTAATCACTTCAGAAGACAGTGATACCAATTAGAATGTCTGCCTTGCATACATCTGTCCAACAAATTCTAACTTTCTATATTAGCCTCACACCTCCTCAGATCGTTAATGTTATATTGGGAAGTACCAGTCCCAAGAAAGTTCATGGGCTGATAGTTCAACCTGAGCATCAGTCTTGAGATTGAAAGTGTAAGCGAAAGGGCAGTGCACTGATTTACAAGATATTTTTAAAATGATCATACTTTAAAAGTATTTCACAGCCATCATCACACTTGACCTTCATGAGAGCCAAATGAGGAAATCAAGCAATCAACAAATAGTAGGAAAATGTTCTATGTGCCAGGCATTATTGGAAGCATTTAGGATGCACCTGTGATCAAACCGAAGATTTCTTTCTGCATGGAGCTGATAGTGAAGCAGACAGGATCTAGTGTGCTGAGATAAATAGGAAAAATCTTTAAAAGAAGGGCTCACGACTATTGCACAATTATGTGATAAGTGCACTGGCAAAAGATGGATAGTTAATAATAACAACCATCATTTATTATTCAACACATATTTACTGAGCGCTTACTATGTGCCAAGTTCTCTGCTTAATGCTTTATATATGTTATTTTATTTAATTCTTATGCTAACCCTGCAAGGCAGGTATTATTATCTCCATTTTTCAAGTGAGGAAATTAAGATTCAAAGACTTTCAGTAACTTGCTCAAGTTTCACTGGCTGGCTTCCCATAGAACACACAGGAGGCAGTGCTTAGTCCTGTTTGCAGAAACAAGGGAGAGCTTTCGAGAGGGGAATGTTGAACAGGGTCACAAGCACTGAGTACAAGTTCACCAAGCAAGGAGAGAGTGAGGATTTCACCTGGGCCCCGAGTTCAAAGTCATAAAGTTGCAAAAATGTGATGTGGATTTCAGTGTTTCTATCTCTTCAAAGAGATAGAAAGAGAAAGCAAGAAGCATAAACAACTAGGCAAAGGGTTTGTTGAGTAAGTCCCACAAATGAATGGTAAATAGGGCCAGTATACAAAGCCTTATAACACAGACTTTTCCAGAGCTTCTGGAAAACTTTTTCCCTTAGAAAGTAAGCAATATTTGATAGGTAGATAGATAGATAGATAGATAGATAGATAGATAGATAGATGAAAGCTAAATAGGTATCTATATCTATATCTACATTTATATGCAGGACACCAGAAAAAATGGGCAAGATTGCATTTGGGAGCAGTCCTCCTGGAGATTTTGTTTCCTGAGCCTACTTTGTTTACCCAAAGTTATGTGCTCCCTGTGATCCATTGTATGATACACTACCCAGATTTTGAAGTTCTGCAATAAGCAATGAGAAGCCAAATAAGCATTCCAAACATAGTAATGACATAATCAAAATGTCAGAGTGGAAATGAATCAGGGAGGAAGGAGACTGTGGCAAGGAGCCTAGGTAAAGGATGGAGTAATGGCGCAAGATGCGAGTTATTGACCACAGGGCTGAGCCTGGCGGTGGCAGAGGGAATGGGTCATGAGTCATGGACTGAAGAATGATTTAGAAGGTAGCATCCTCTTCCCTGGTAACAGGTCAAAGGCAGCTGAGCTGAGGGCTCAACCGAGTGTCATTCTAAGGTTTCAGACTTTATAAAAGGACTTAAAATTCATGACCAAAATGCTTCTTTCCATAGGAAAACTTCAGTTCCAAATTTAAAATTGTCAGTATATTGTCAGTACATCATAAAGCAGTGAGATAATTCACAGTTCTCTGAATCAATGAATGAGTGGGTAAAGGAAAGGGAAAAATAGACACACACACACACACACTCACCTGGAGAAGCTAATAGCCAAACTGCAGTTATTAAGATTTGATTTCTGTCACTCTCTCTAAGTCAAAATTCTGCTGTCACTTAATGCATAAGACTTCCAAGACCCACAGAACAAAACCCCAAAATATTTCTGATGGAGACATGAATGGTGGTAGAACTGTTTTCTCAACTAGAATTCTATTTCTCCTTTATTGTTTCTTCCTGCAGGGGAAAGAAATGTAGTGAAAATCAGTCTGTCCTTGTTTCTTGTTTAAGAAACAAAAAAGAGATAGAAACATTGAAATATCATGAAACTCTCTTTTGTAGAATAACTGAGCATCCACCACACAATACAACCAGCAGCAGTGTAACCAATTCTGAATGCTAAGCCATGCTTTGAATAACATTTAGACATCAAAAAGTATAGCTATAGGAAAATTTTGTCCATGAGGATGGCTGAAATAATGAAATCAATGAGAGTGAAATCTTTGTTATTCAAAGATTTCACAAAGCAGTGCCATTTTCCTGAATAGCCAATGTTTCCAAGAGTTAAGAATGTATTTATTCCTTTAAACATTACAATTCTTCCTTTTGTAAATGAGATCATGTAAATAAAACTCCTTCTGAAATATACTGTGTCCTTTCTTACATGCATATGTGGATTTTACAAAACAACATATCTTAACTGATCAAGGTCATCGCTGTGAGTTCCAACTATCATTTTAGGCTACACAACTTAGAACTATTTACAATATGTAGAACTGGCCCCCACAGTAATAGATATCTGTTTGCAGTCCTTTTATCTGTTTCTCTAGTTGTTTTGTCTTCTTCGTTGTCAGGCTTTGGTTATACATTCAGGCTATCTCTACTCTTGAATCTTAAGTCTACCCTTTTCTTTTCATAATATATATTATTTCTGTTCTACTGAAATCCTGGAAAACAAATAACCAAGTGTGTTATCAGGATTGTACATAAAGTAGGACTATATCTGCTCTGAGAAAAGACAAAAGCTTGCCTATGCTTAAGGCCATACTAAGGTAGCTTTAGTGCTTGGGAGGCTGTAGTATGTAAAGTTAGGGTGGGGGAGAATTCAACAACCACAAAACCTGAATAGTTTGACCTGAAATAAATCATTTTGAAATATCTCAGGCTCAGGTTCCTTCTCAATACAAGTAGAAACCACAATACCTCCTTTGTTAGGGTTGTTGCAGGGATTAAATGAGAGGATGCATGCTAAGAGCCTAGTACTAGGCCTACTGCACCACTATCCTCTAATAATTAAAGCAATTATTTTTGTTATTGATTTTGTGACATACATTTTGACTGCTCAAATAATATTTTTCTGTGTCTCTTTGCACTGCCTCTAAAGTGGAAAAGAGAACATTCTGTGTGCAAAGGCTTCAGTTAAAGATGGAAGTAATTATAGTTAAGGAAAATGCTCACTCCCTTCATGTCCATTGGCATTCGACCAGGGTCAAGGACATTTAAAAGTCTCTGTTATTGGGGAAAGTTAGGCATCTGGGTAAGATTTTATCATAGATTGCTTTGGTCACAGGCGTCTACCATGGAGTGTTTGCTTAAAAGGAATGGAGACAGGTGATGGTTCTGGTAGAATCTACTAACGAAGGGTGATTCAGAAGCTAGATGCCAAGAGGAAACATGTTAGCACATACAGAAGTCAAGGTGAGTACAGTCGGCCATAAGGGGCAGCATCCTTGATCACTTCTGCTGGCTGGCGGATAGTGCCAGGTTGAGGACAATGGTCATCTTGGCCAAAAGGTCAGGGATGCCAAGGCCCAAAATGCTAATAATGCCACTTAGGAGAAACTTAAAACCCTCTCAATCCCATGGTTGGTCTTCATACTCTTATCTAGGTTTTGTTTGTTTGCCTAACATCTAAATAACTTTACCAAAAGAACTCATTTCTGATCATTGTTCATGTTCAAAGAAATGTTTCTCTAAAGTTGTGGTCAGCATGGAAGTGCTCTTTGGACTTAGATCTTTTTTGCTCAGTAGCCTTTATATCTAAAACAAAACACCTTCATCATGTTCTTTTGTGTACATAGTATAATTCAAAGTCATTTGCCCAATCATCCTCCTGTTGTTGAACACATGAACTGTTTTTAATTTGTTATTTGTTTCTTTAGCTGGAATAAAAAGCCCCACTGTGAATACCTTTGTAGTTTTTCTTTACTTTTGGGTTATTTCCTCAGAGAAACATATAAGGTGCAGAGCTGCTGGTCAGGGGGTATGAACACATATGTGGCTCTTATGACTCACCAAGATTATGACCTTGCCTTTATAACTCCAAGAATTTTTAGAAAACTCTTTTGAATCTAATGTTACGTGTTATTGCTATAGGCAGTTGAAAAACTATTGAATGGTAAATTTAAGTAGTTTTGATCTAGGGAAGTATTAATTAGGAAGGAGAAAGCAAGGATGGAAGGAGGGAAAGAGAGAGGTAGGAAAAGAAAATAAGTAAAAAATAGAGCAGGAAGATGGGAGGAAATCAAAGGAGGCTAAGTTGAAATCCTGTGTTTGCAAAGATGAGCTCCTATCATGTGGTTCTTGGTGTGTAAGGTCACTTGGATGTTGAGACAGGAAGTATCTTACTATCTAACTCCACATCAACACCTTTAGGTGTTTCTCTCAACCTCTGCCTAACCAAGGGCATCATCAAGTGTGAGCCTGGCCCCAGAAGCAGCCGGTCACAGCTGGGCGGTGCACGACCTCCACATGTACAGTGATCTACTTTTGGCTCCAGCAAATTCTGCTTTCACTTCCTCCATCTCCCCAAAGGGTTTTTTGTTTTTGTTTTTTTATGCAAACTGTACATTATGCTGTCACCGACTGTGTCTTTTCTCTTTGTAAATTCTGAGGTTTCTACTCTTCTAGTAATTACCAACATGTTGGAATTGGCCATAAACCCTGGCTCTGCTACACATGTGACACACTCTGAATGGATCTTGGCAAATAACTTCACCTCTCTGGCTCTCATTTCCTTCACCTGGGAAATGAGCTTTAGCTCTGTGCACGCCACCACCAAGCGCGCAGGGAATGGTGGTGTTATGTGATTATGGCCATTGTGGTTTAATCTATGCTTAAATCAGCAATGGAAAGAAGAAAATTGGAAAGATGATGCTTCCATGTATGTGTTTCTCTGTATAATGGGCATGATATGGCCCACTAAGGTCCTGATGTGAGGAATCACTAGGCGATGTTCATAACAGCACCTGGTTGGCACTGTTATTTTTCTCCTGTCCTCTGCCATGTTGTCCTCTCCCCTCCCTTTCTCTTCCTTTCTTCTGTTTAGATAATCACACAGGTCCATACCACTGGACAAGCAAAGGCTAAATCTCCCTTTCTGCCCTTCCTATGGGTGGACTGGACAATGAAAATAAGCTAGAAGGAAAGATCCCTGAGGCAGTAGCTTGGCCAGGTCTTTTTTAAAGGAAGGAGGGTAAACAAACCACTGTTTGCAGAGATGAAGGAATGCTGAGGCTAGGAGGGAAAGCAGCCTGAATGGGACTTTTGACAAATCAATCCGGCTGTAAATCTCAGCCACAGCAGTGAGTCTGTCTACAAGACAGATTCAGGACCGGTGAGTTAGTATTCCCCAAAGCAGAGGTGAGAGCCAGGATAAGATCATTATGATTGGAAAAGTATAAGGGGACAGTCAAGGAACTGTGAATAAAATACCTGGGGTTTTATATTTCATTAAGTCCTATTTTAACGGTGTGCTTTTCCATAATATGAGTGGGTGGTTACGGTTGGAGAGGGTTATTACGCTTAACTATTTTAATGAGAGTTTTGTTATATGTATGGGGGAACAAATTGGGTAGAAGAGTATGCAAGGTTCCATTTCTCTGCTAACTTTATGGCTCCAACCAAGGTTACACCCAAGAGTCAGCTATTTAAATCTAAACACAGAATAAAGTAATGTTAGGCAAGGGATGCTGGAGGAGGAGACATGCTGGTTCTTGAAGTAGCCTAAACTTAGAGACCAGATATCACCAGCCAACAAGACATCATCAGGAACTCAAAATCTCCCTTTGGAAAAGGAGTTGAACACTGTGCATGTGGACACTGAGGACACAGAGATGAGGGCCTCCTCAACACGGAACCGTGCTGGTGTTATCTTTGCCTCAGATCCTGAATCTAGAGGTGAGTACTGTGGGCAGGGCTCATAAAACTCTCCAGGAGCTGGGGTGAGAAAACAAACAGGAGTGGAAAATGAAGAAAGCCTGTGTCAGTAGCTCTCAGAACAACCAAGGGAAACCCCCTCATCTGAACCACTGTAACACACTGTGCTCAGGTCTGGTAGAACACCCACCATTCTTTAGAACACTTACCTGTTAATATCTCGTTTCAGTATCTACTATTCTCTTACTCTTGTCCTCCACTAGACTGAAAATTAAGGGAGGAACCACATCTGATCAGAGTACTCCCATATTGACCAATGACGATGGCTCAGTGTCCATTGGGTGCTGAATAAATGTCCACAGCAGTCATCGCTTTCAGCTGATTACATCCAGCTTATTAAGACTTTGTAGTTTAGAGCCAAAGTACCTGGGTTTGTATCTCAGCCCTGATGGGGCACGTTACTTATCATGTCTCTGCCTCAGTTTCCTCCTATATAAAAGAGCTATAATGGAAGTGTGTATCTCATAAGAATCAAATGAGTTAACTTGTGGTCATTGACCTCAACCCTGACAGTGCTCAGTGTCAGCTATTCAGTAATGTCTTTATCATTGTTGTCATCAGCATCAGCACCCCCATCACTACCAGATCAACTTTTCAGACACGGGGGACAAGTCACTAAACTCTTGATTACTTCTTCCAAGTTTAACTGCTGCATGTTCATTGAGATCTCATCTGACCATGACATTCTCTGGTTCCCTCCAATGGTGTGTTTTGCTCGTTCTTTATATTAGGCACAGAAACTTGATCTGCCAACTGACACACTTTTGAAACGTCCTTGTTGATCAGCAAGAGAAATCTATGTGTTCAGGGCACTGAGATGTGCTGGTGTATGAGTAATAATTGGCCAAAGGAAAATACAAACAAGAAAATGAAATACATGATGCTCTTCAGGGGCAAACAGAAATATCTCTGCATTACCTGCTGTTTGAGATTATTTGCATGAGAGCTTTTATCCATTAGCGTACCTATCAAAGGGTTAAATAGAAATCTGATAATAAAATGGCAAGTGCTGTGTACCACCTTGTCACAGAATACACTGTCCTTTTTGGATGGGAGAGCAGGATAACGTGAAATGACAAGTTAAGGAAAATAACAGAAGTTGGAGTGAGGTGCTAGAAGGCAGCCATAAAATCACTGAAAATACAGGGGGAAAAGATAGGAGACATGAAGTATAATTACTCTAGTCAATGATATTCACTGAATGCAGCCTTTACATAAAAAATGAGTGGCTTATGAAGACTACACATTTAAATATATATGTATACTCGTAAAATACTCCAAAAGATCATACAGGAAATTGATTTTATGAGTTACCTTCAGGAAGGTGAAATGGGTGTCTGGAGATATTAAGGGGAAGTTCACTGGAAGTTCTTTTGTACTTATAACCATGTGAACATATTACCAATTTCAAAATTTTTAGGAAAAAAATCAGTGAATGAAATGGAAGTTGAGACCTATATTGTGGTTCCGCTTTTATCAGGATCAATCCATGTGATATCTACCAAGTCTTTATTCTCTCTGGACCTTGACTTCTTTCCCCTCAAGTGAAGGAATCAAATCCTACTTTTCAAGATTCTCCCTTAAATAGGAATCACAATGCTTCAGCTAAGCTACTACCAGCCCTGTGGAGTATGAGCCTGCAAGCTCTCTCCTCCAGACCCAGCCCTTTCAGCCTTTGACCTTCCGTGGCCTTCACATGCCTTTGCTTGACCTCTTCAATACAGCACTTGATGACAGGAGAAAGGTGGCTGAAAGCTTGAACTTAAGTAAACCAAGGATGACTTAAGGGCAGAAATATATGGAGAGTGTAAGAAAGAACTCAGAAGAAAAAAGAAGCAGGAGAGGCTGGACAGGTATAAGAAAACCATGGAGTAGTACTATACAGCTGCAAACACTGCTGTAAAAAAAATACGGAGAAACATCCGCGGTGCCAACTCCATGGAGGAATATGGGGAAAGGCACGGAAAAATGGGGGTGCCATGAGCTAAAAACCATAGGGGAGGGTCCTCCTTACTCTCTTTCTATAAATACAGGAATCTCCACTATGATTATGGGACATCCACTCCAGTTCTAAAACTTTGTGTCCAATTCAAAGGCTCTAAAGCCTTAGCATGGGCTTAGAAGATATCAAAAAGGACTATTAGCTTCAGGCAAGGTTAGGGAGAGAAGAAGGGAAGAGAAATAAGAAAAGGAGTAGGAGGAGAGTGAAGGAGAAGGTGGTAGAGGGATCCAAGGACAGTATAAAAACAAAAAGAAAGGAAAAGGAAAGAGAGGAAGAGAGATGTAAGGTCACAGGTCAATAGACCCACAAAAGCCCACATGCCCCATACTACTAATAAACTCTAATACTGAAAGAAGTGCTAGCTGTCATCTCTATTAGCAGCATGATCTGGAAGAAAAAGCATTCAGCATTTTAAGCAAGAAACCAGAAACTCATTTTGCCACCTACACCTCCAACAAATCCCAGAAGTGAGAGACCAAATAAGAACCGAAGACCTTCAGAAGAGAGACTGGCAATTTGAAAGGCTAGATCCAGGTTATCAGTGGATTCATACTCCACAGGCCAGAGGACCACATGGTAAGGATGTTGGCATCCACAATCCTGTATCAAGAGCAGAAACTACAAGAAAAACAGTGACAGAACCAGGGACAGTTAGCCTGGAGAAGTAACGACTAGTGTGAAGACTTTGCTCAATAGGTAAACAGCTAAGCTTCTCTGGCACTAAAGAATTGGGTTTCTAGAACTATCTGATGAGTTCTCACATGAAACAAAGATTGAAGGGAAGAAAGAAGCTTGAAACAATGCAATATATTCTAGGATGGAAGAGTTCCCAGTGCACTGTTGCAGGCAGGATGCAGTGAACGGATTCCAACAGCTGGAAGGGCTCAGGGATGAGTGACATTTCAGCTACTGTGCCATTCCCAGCCCCTGAGTCATAGGAACTGGGGGTAAACAAGAATGCTGGGATTTAGTAAAGCCTAATCAAGCCAAAAAAAAAAAGTGCCATCTTCTAAAATTATATTACACAAAGAACTGCAGTGACACACACTGACCTTCTCCTCCCCCAAAATACTCATTTCATGGGAGAAAAGAGCTTACGAATTGTGGCAGTGGTCACACCACAGAATATGCAATCAGACCTTTGTGCTACTATACATACAATGCCAGGTGTGGAGCAGCAAATGTTGTAGAGGTAAACAAGCAAAGGAAATTTTTCTTAAAAGCTTATTATTGGGAAATCACAGTGCTAAATTCTAATTTCTTGGTGGAGAGGTTATGTGGGTCAGCTCATCCTCTGCCTCATAGATTTGTTTTCCTGGCCAGCAGAGTCCACTGGGATGGGGAAGCTAATTCACAGGAGCCATTCTTTGAGAGCACATGGAATGGAACCCAACTGTCTAGATTCCAAAGCTGTTCCCCCCTTTTAGGTGCTGTAGGGTTTCGGGCTAATAATGTAACCTCTCTGTGGTAAAGGTTTCTTCTCTTTGGAATAGAGAAAATGTTAGTATTTATCTAGCAGGATTATTCTGAGGGTTAAACACTGAGAACATTGATGACACTTGTGTTTAGTATAAACACTTAGGACAGATCTTAGCACTTGGAAACGGCATTGTTACATTATTATTATTATTTGTCACAATACAGTACTTTGGAAAGAGGCATGATGGAGGGGAAATTCTGGACTTTGGAAAGACTGAGAATACTATAGACATTCCAATACTGTACTCCAATCTTTTGTTCAACAACAGCAAAAAGAAGGCAAAAGACTACGATTGGGGCTGGGGATTTAGCTCAGCGGCATAAGCACCTGCCTTGCAAGTGTGCAGTCGTGAGTTCAATCCCCAGTACCCCCCCCAAAAGAGACTAAGGTTGTAGCTTGGTAGTAGGGTACTTGCATAGTATCAGAAAGGACCTGGATTCAACCCCCAGAACTGGAGAAAAAAGGCAAAAATTCCTTCCCCACAAGGTTTGAATAAGAAAGAAAAAAATATGCCTACCTTTATACCTGGCATGTAGCCGTCATTCAAGAAATATTACTTTCTTTTCCCCTCTTGCTCTGTATCAGTGTGTTAATTCAATGGGCTAAGACACTGTGCTAATGGGCAGAAACACAAACATAAATGAGATATAATCTCTGTCCTCAAAGAGCTCATAATCTATAACAAAAGTCTGGATACAAGCAATGACAAAATGTGATGACAAAAGTCTGTCATGGAGGTATCAATGCAAAGTGTTTTGGGTTCATTGGGAAAGAAGGACCAAAAGAATCAAGAAAAATCATTGAATTGGAGGCAGTACTTAAGATGGGATTGGAGGAAAGAGCAGAACTTCACCAGGGTGGGCATAGGATCCTACCAGGGTCCAGGGGTATTTCAGGTACACTGGGGACCTGCTGCGCACGTGTGTCATGAAGAGAGCCATCAGTCTTTGCTTGGGATCATTACTATCGTGTCTCTTTTTCTGATTTCGGTGCCAACACCCTTTGGATCTAAGCAGGACGTCTCCTCTCCCTAAGCAAGCTGCCTATCTGGAGAACGGACAAGAAAACTCATGGCAGAGAAAACAGTCAATCCAAAGTAGCGGGCATACATTTCATGAGGGAAACTGCCAAGAAAGAAAAATCCCCACAACAGCCAAACAAATCAGAATCATAAAATGCTTTAAAGGCTTTTCACAAAATGGAGCTACATGACACTCCAGAGTGCGGATGCTGGGAGCTGGTACATGCTTATCCAGCTGCTTCACTATAACTGCGCTGAGGCCACAAGTTCACTGCACCTTAGTTTTGGGTCAGTCTGGTATCTCCAGGACAGAGCCCCGAGACCAAGCCCAGAACACCGGAGTACAACCCTTTGCCACAGGCCCCGGTGTCCTTGGCAGCCACAGAACCCTCCCACCAAAGCTAACAGCAGACATTTCTGCACATCAAATCCAAAGTAGAATCTCAGCAGCAACGAGCTGTGAACATTTCTTCCCCTGATGAACAAGAAGAGCCTCTAGGTGTGCAGTCATGTGTCTGTACATAAGGCATATATATGTTTATGCATGTGTGTTGTATGTAATGTACAACAGATGTATATATGATACATCACCTGTACGTAGCATGTAATGTATATATGTGTGCATGTGCATGTGCTTGTGGGTAGTTTGTGTTATGTGGCATATGCTGGCGTGTACATGTGCCACGTACTTTTGCATGTATGTGCATGTGTGCTGTATGTGTTCAGTGTACGTGTATCTGTGTATGTGTTGCTGGGTGTGTGTGAGTAGGAGACAAGGGCCCCAGAGTCCAGCAGCAGGGTGTGGCCAGCCCAAAGGATGCTCTGCAGGACAGTGGGGAGGGAAAGGCCACCTGCCATCACTTCCCTTCTCCTTGGACACCCACTGCTCATGGGACAGATCTATCTGAATTGTCCCTGATTCACTGTCGCAATGGAGGTGAAATTCTTCTCCACTCCCAAATCGTTCCTTCCTTCCCCAAGCCTCCTGTCCCCAAAGGGCCACTTTTGCTCTTTCTCCCACTGAGGCACCCACCCACGCTCAGGATCACTCTGTCTCACTCATCAAATGTACTCTCTACAAAATGTTTAGAAAACCCTTCATCCCATGGAGTAATAGGGTTCAAAGTGTCAACTTTCCCAGTGAGGTCCCAGTGAGTCAACGGCTTGGGAAATATGGGCGAGTCTTACCATGCGCTTTACACCACCAGGCAACCATGGGAACAAGATCCTACGGGTCCTGACCAGAGGACAAAAACCATAAAGGCTGTGGAACAATAAGCGCTTTGGAGACCTGGGTGCTGCCCCAGATCCACTGTTTGCAGGTTATGTGATCTTGGCCAGTACTCACCTCTCTTATCTCAGCTATGAAGTGCAGCCAGACATACACTACATGCCTACTCAGTGTCCCAAATAAGTGCAGGTTAGATGTTACAAAGGCCAAATTTAAGGACGGAAAGTTTCCAGAGGTTAGTGGAAGACCCTGGGCCCACCCAGGAAGGGAAGACAACATTATCAGCCAGCCCCGCCGGAATGAGAGCAATGGAGTCTCCTGTCCAGGGACCTGCTCCCTCCTCTCCCTCTCCTGCGGTGGGGGTGGCAGGCAAGGCTGAGGCTGAGCAGCTGTTGCCTTTAAGGAAGGGCCAGGGTACACAAGAGAAGTTACTGAAAGGCAGAGGTGAGGGCCTTGCCAGAGAGCCCAACCTGATAGACGTCCAGCAACTGCTCAACCTCAAAACACATAGGCCACCACATAACACACACCCCCACACCAATCACACCCCACATCCGGAAACCATAACCATTCGCGCCTACCCGCCACCGGCCTCCCGCCACCCCCACCCAGAGGCACTGTCCCCCACATACTACACAGTCCCTAGCTGCCACAGTGCATCAGCAGCAGACACAAGTTTCACATCCAGGAGATAGAAATACCCATTCGCACACATGGTGCACACCGCCCACACGCTCTGCATGACACCACACTCAGACTTGCTCTGGTGCCCACACTGCACAGCCTCTGTCCCTCCAGCCCATCTTGCACACTCGGGGGTCTATTCACACTTTATATAGACATGGTTGCCCATAACACAGTACTTCCACCACTCTACATCTCTTCCACAAGCCCGCACACCGGAGCACATCTGCGCAGCGCACCCCCCACCCTCTCCAACCCCGCCAACTCCAGCGAGAGGCTCCCGGCTCGGTGTGCAGCGGCCACAGTGGCCAGGAATTAAAATGCAGCGAGGAGGAGCCGGGCCGCGTCAGCACCGCGTCTCCAAGAGCGCACAGTGCTCGCCGCCGCCGCCCCTCCCGCCCTGAGTCGCGGGGCCAGCGAACGAAGGAGCAGGTGCCGGGAGCCCAGCCGCGCCAGCGTTGCGCGGCTGCTGACCAAGTTCGCCCGGGGCCCGAGGAGGGCCGGGCATCCAGGAGAGGAGCGCAGCTGGCTTCGCTGCCACCGCCACTGCCACCACGGGCTTGGAGACTCAGAGGAAAAGGGCGCACGGAGCAGCGAGTCTGAGTCACCCCCGGGAGGTTTTACCTTCAGTTCCAGCACTGGGCACCACCAGGGCAGGGAAGAGAAGAGGCAGTGGACAACGAAGCCCCGCTTTTCCGGAGAAGTGAGGCACCCCTGCAATCAAAGCCAAAGGGAAAAGCGACTCTTCCCTCTGGCCAGCAGCCTTGAAAGCACCGGGCAGCAAGCAGCTTCCCGCAGGACGCCCTAAAAAGCCCCCAGCCCCAGGCAAGAGCGGGCACTCGCGGGGCTCGGGCGCAGGACTTGGGTACGCCTTCGCGGGTCTCTGGTGAGAGCAGCCCCGGCAGCAGTGAGAAGGAACCGGCCCAGAGGGACTGGAAAGAGGAAGCCGCCGCTACGCGACCACTCACCCCAGTACACACCCATCCCGCCCGCCAAGCCAGGAGCCGCCGTGCGCCTCTGGGGGCGCTCGTTCCTTGGCGCCTTCTCTCCGGTGTCCCAGCACCGCTAGGCTTAGGGCCAGACTGGTGGGGTCCTTAGAAATGTCCAAATCAGGCATGGTGGACGAGTGGCCCCTCTCCCAAGACGAGCGTAAAAGCTGGGGTTAGACCGAGAAGGGGGACTCAGCGCAGGGTCCCCCGAGGTCCGGGACGAGGGGAGGCGGGCGCAGCGCCCAGGGGCGGGAAAGGCGGCTCCGTGTGGGGAGGGGGAGCCCTACGGAGGTAGAGCCCGAGGTCGGGCATCCCCCAGGAAGACTCGGAGAGCCTGTGAGGCGCTCGGGAGAGGCCAGTGCCAGCAGAGGCAGGCCGAGGCGGCGCTCGGTCCCGGGCGGGCGCCCGCGGAGGCGGCGGCGGAGGCGCCGGGCGGGCATGCCGCACCACCGGAGCTCCTTTCGGGCTCACGCTTCTCTAGCGCGGGCTGTGCGCGGTGGCCGCCGCTCCCTCTGCTGCTGCGGACTCCCATGGCGGCTCCGCCCGGCGCCAGCCGCGGACTGAATGAATGAGCCGGAGCGGCGGAGCCGGGCTGCCCGCGGCCTCGCTCTCCGGCCCGGGACGCTTCCGCATGGCCCGCGAGGTGGCGGCGGCCGGGCAGCCCGGAGGCGACAGAGGCTGCGAGCGAGCGCTGCAGAGGCCGGGGGTCGCCCGCAGGGGGCGGCCGTCTCTGAGCCGCGCTAAACTGCACGGGCTGCGGCACATGTGCGCCGGGCGCACGGCTGCAGGGGGGTCCTTCCAGAGGCGGGCGCTGTGGGTGCTGGCCTTCTGCACGTCCCTCGGCTTGCTGCTGTCCTGGTCCTCGAACCGCCTGCTGTACTGGCTCAGCTTCCCTTCGCACACGCGGGTGCACCGCGAGTGGAGCCGCCAGCTGCCCTTCCCCGCCGTCACCGTGTGCAACAACAACCCGCTACGCTTCCCGCGCCTCTCCAAGGGGGACCTCTACTACGCTGGCCACTGGCTTGGGCTGCTGTTACCCAACCGCACGGCGCGCCCGCTGGTCAGCGAGCTGCTGAGGGGCGACGAGCCACGCCGCCAGTGGTTCCGCAAACTGGCCGACTTCCGGCTCTTTCTGCCGCCGCGCCACTTCGAGGGCATCAGCGCCGCCTTCATGGACCGTCTGGGCCACCAGCTGGAGGACATGCTGCTCTCCTGCAAGTACCGCGGCGAGCTCTGCGGCCCGCACAACTTCTCCTCCGTGAGTTGCCCTTCGCGCGAGCCCGCCCTCCCTGCTACTTCCCAACTTCCCAGGAGTCCCCCAAGGGACTGGACACCAGGCTCCTTTTGGTGTCGCCCTCCACTTCCTGGTGCCAAAGGGAAATCCTCTCTTGGGTCAGCTGAGTCTTCTCCAGGCTGGGGGAAGTTGAACTTAACTGTAGGAAGAGTCACCTCACCCAGTCCCAGCTGTCTTGGCGCCTCTCCTTCCGGTGTCCGCCTCTGAACTCATTCAGCTAGTTGTGTTCCTTTCTGTGAATACTGTTTCCTCTCTCTCTCTGACCTCACACCCAAGTCTGCAGGACTCCAAGCTCCTGCTCAGAGCCTGGGAGTAGGAATATCTTCAGGGTAGGCTGGTTGTCTTTGGGAAACCTATTGGGAATCTTTTCCAGAATGGGCCATCAGGAGAATCATGCAGAGTCCCTAAGCAAGCTCAGGATCCTAAGCAGCTTATAACGTTAGAGTTCCAAAACACTTACAATCTAGGAGCAAACTCCCAGAATATTATCCAACACAAGCTGTAGCCAGTTTGGTGGGGGAGGTAGCAGCCTCCCTTCTGCTAATTTGTAAAAGCGCCTGAGTTTTGATGGGAGCTGGTCCTTCAGTTGCCCTCCCTCTCGGATAGGGTTTGAATGTGGGTCTTCTGGTCTGGAGGAATGCCTACAGTCGGGAAAGCAGCGTGGCAGGGATGTGGATGCATAACAGCCAGGGCCAGGAGAAGCTATGCTCCAGGTTTGTAAGCCATTTGCTCTGCTGATTCCAACACGCTGTGGGTCTGGATAATGCAGCTGTCCGACAGAAGGTATCTGCCTTGTGCCGTCTGTCTTGGAGGAGTTCTGGTGCCAAGCCCCAGCATGGCACAAGCCTTTGCAGCCTTGTGTGTGTAAAAATGCCCCTGAGGTGGACTTGGGCAGGGAAGGTTGGTGTGTGTGTTTATTGGTAGTGCTTTGAGGGTGATATTGGCAACCATTCCTCACTCCTGCTGGTCTCATCTCTCGTAAAGCTTTTTCTGGGGATGGTAGAGAGTGGCCATAGTTCCAACAGGTGTTGGCAATGATGCTGGTCAGGCCAGGTCTCTTACTGGCTGATTGGATTATTCCTGTCAATGGCTTTAGTCTTACCTTACCAGCTTTGCTTTAAGTGTATGTATAGAGTGACCAAATTATCCAACCTTAAAACATTCCTTTTTTTCTAGGTTTTTCATTTGGTTTTAAACAATGCCTACCTGGAGGTTCCCTGCCTTACCAACCAGGAAATGCGGTTAAAATATACTTCTAAGTTACTTCTTCTAGAACTCTTAAGTACAATTCTGAGTTTCTTAAAGGCAAAGGAAGAAGGGTAATGATCTCTTGTCCATTCTTCTTTGGCAGGACACTCAGCAGTTTCTAGAGTGAGATTAAGTTCAAGGTTATAACAGCTCCAAGTTGTACAACACAGGTTAACAAAGTAATTATTTTCTCCAAAATTGTTTTACAACATGGCACCGCATTCTAACAGCCACTATTTACTTTTGCTATTACATCAACAGTAAGTTATCAGTGAGTTGATTTCCCATTTTTAAAATGAGGACAGTGCAGTTCTAAAAAGCTGTCCATTGCTCAGAGCCAGCAAGTGCAAAGTCTACCTCTGCGTCATACAAAAAATCTGTGATGTGGAAGCTCCACGTAATTCTTCTTCTCCTGTCTTGGGCTTGTTTTGTTCTACCTCCCCCACCCCAACGTTGTAACCCTCCTAGAAGCCGGGAGAGTGGAAAGTGGAGCTGCCATTTAAGATGGTCCAGACCACTGAAACCTTAGCTACATGTTCAGAGCTTACCCCACTTCTGCATGCTGAGGACACAGCACCTTCAGGAGCTACCTGCCTTTAACCTCACTGCGGGGTCAGTAATTAAGGAGCCAAAGTGAGTAGGGTCCTTTCCACTGGGGCACAATTGTCTCTTACCTCCCTGTACCCTGCCTCCCTACCACTGAAGAGCTTGTTAGCCACACCCAACCAACCAAAAGAATCACTTCCAAGTGTAAAAGTTTGTGTTCCTACACACTTCAAGTGATCCCTAGTGGCTTTCTATCGTGGCTCTGTCCTGGGAGTTTGCAACCTCCTCACGAGGATTGCTGTAGGTTATTCCAAGGTCTTTCAATGAAAGATTTCATCATTTGTCTCTGTAGAAGCCAGGAGCCCCTGACATACACAGCAGACCCATCAGGAATATCTTCCTCTAACCACCCTGCTCCGCCTCCAGCCTCTGCCGTTCAGAGGGAGGGGGCACCACAAGCGATGACTGAGCTCAGATCCTTACTGTGCACCCTTGACTTCATCTCTCTGTTGTTTAGTTAGCTGTTGGAGAGGAAAACAATGTATATGTGCCACGCTTGGGTTTCTTCTGCTTTGGAGCCCTTCCCGATCACCCCTCAGCCCCACCCACATCACCAAACACCTGATGCCTCACCATTTTCTCCTTCTGCTCCCCCATTTATTGTGGCTTCTCCTTTGTGTGACATTGTCAGACCTATTGGGCTGTGCTTGTTCCCTGTTCAGATCAGGGTAAGAATCCCTTCTGATTTCCCATTGTCTCCAGCACCCAGCACAAAACTTGACACATAGTAGGAGTTCAGGAAAGGCCTGAGGAATGAATACCTTTATCAAATACCATTCAGATTTCCTGTTGTCTTAGGACTCACACACCAAGACACTCGGCTTGATTCGCCCAGAGAACACCAATGAAATGCATTTCCAGTAAGAACCAGGCAATTTGTGAGCATTTGTTCCTTTGGGGGACACGGTACACAGAATGGGGAGCAGGATGCCAAGTGCTTGCCAGGCATGTGATTGCCAAGTCCTAAGAGGACTGGTGTGACAGGTGAGAGGCTTTCCGGGGGAGACCTGGTGGAATGTGTTATCTACCTCCATGCCAGTCCCATGGTCTGGAAATAAACCTAGCATGGGAGAGAAGTGTGTTGCTGAGCAGTGTCTGTCTGGTCTTATTCTTAGGCTGGTTCAGAATATGTTCATTCTCAGCTCCTCTCTGTGTGTGGTGGCTGGGCAGGGGTTAATCACTCAGCAGTCAAAGTGGCTCCGCTCCTGGCTCCTGAATGGCAGCGTTGTTTCCCCAGCATCAATTGGGGCCTGGGCCCTACCCACTCTGACGTTCAGAGTTTCCTGGGGAGGAGGAACCCATCCTTCCCTGTAAGCGGGCAGGAAGCAGAGCTGTGAAGCTCAGGTCCGCAGGCTCTGGGGCCTCAGAAAAATCAAAGGGCTGGGAATAGGGACAAACAGAGGCCAGTCCGGGCTTCACTGCAAGCATAAAGAATGAGGGCCCCCTCTGGGAGACAGCATGCTTCAGGAGAAAGTGTCAGGCAGACCTCAGCTCGGAGCTTTGGCCCTGCCCCTTCCTAGCCATGTGCCTGGGGCAGGCACTTTGCTCTCTGAGCCTCTAGTAGTAGGTCTTGTTTTGGAGACCTGGGACAAAGATAGCATATGTGCGCTGCCTGCCACATGCCTGGACAGCAGCAGGTACTCAGTATTCAAGAGCTGTTATAATGTGGATAGAGCTAGATACAGCATTTTAGCCTCTAGTGGTAACAGTTATTAATTATTATCCATATAATTATCATATCTTACCATAACCACTTATCGGAGTGGAGTTGTGCTCATTTCCTTCTTTGGTCAATCAACCAGCATCCACTGAGCATCACCTATATGTTGGGGTGTGACATTAAAGGAAGCTTTGTACACATCCCCCAGCAGCTTTCAGGGTCCTTGAGGAAAGAGTTGTGTGACCAAACCCAGAGGTGTACAGGGCTACTGTATGGGCTCCAAAGACTATTCAGATCATGTGGAGGATCTTTGGTGACTTCCTAGAAGAGGTGACATACTGAACAGGATCTTAAAGGAGAAGTAAGAGCTCTAAGGTAGAGAAAGAGTCAAGGGGAGCTCCGGGGAAGGAGATAGCATGTGCAAATGAGAGAGAAGAGAAGTTAAAACAATGAAATTGAATATGTGCCTTCCAGGCCTGAGACCAGTTCAGGGTAGCTGGAGGCAGGGACTAGGTTAGTTTTGTATAAGGGCTGTAATGTAATGGTGTGATAAGTACCAGGGGGGTCTCAACTAAAGTGTTGAACTTTGCAGCAAAAACTCCAGCTTGTTTCACTGCTGGTTCCCCGCGGCTGTGTCCACAGTGCATTCTTGTCCCCGTTTTCTACCCTTCTTTGTAAGAGTTAACTTGGAGTTCAGATTTGGGACTATTTCTTTGTCCTAAAAGTAAAGGAAACAGTTTTGGGACTTTTGTTTGTTTGATTGTTGTTTTGTTTTGTTCACATTTTGTCATATGAAGCAGGCTGGCCGCCATAAGCCAGCAACAGAAAACAAGAAATAGTTTCAGTAAGCTGTTGGTTAAAATCAGCAAGTTCTGTTGAAATGATGCTAGGCCAGACGATGTGGTGGTTGTGACGATGGATAGGTTGAGGGAGTCAAAAAAAATACTTTTGCCTTTAGAGAAAGAGGGATAAATGAGCTACTACATGGAAAGTGCTTAGGCCACTTTCTGGCACCAAGTAAGCACTCAATAAATATAAGCTATTTCCATTCTTATTCCTTCCAGGGAGCATTTTGAGTGAAAGACAAAAGCAAATAGTATTGGGCAACCGTGGCCAGACTGGCTGGACATGTTTCACGTCGTCCCTGTCTTCCCAATAACCCTGAACAGTTGTGTGATCATCTATATTTTACAAATAGACTTATGGCAACTCAGGGAGGGTTTGTAAGCTGACATTGCAGAATCAGCAGGTTAAAAAAAAAAAAACTGGGAGTAAAACACAAGCCATCATGATTACAAGGTGCTTTTTCTGCAGCCTGACGAGGGGAGAGCAGTATCAGGCAGAGGTAGGGAGTGTACCCTGGGAAATCCACTCTAGACTTAACTTTGCCCTGGCCAGCTGTGTGACTTTGGCCACAAGCTCTCCTCAGCAATAGCAGGGCATAAGCCAAATGATCCATGGGACTTAGCAGACAAATTCTCTATTCAAGTGGGCAGTCAAGGGAAAAGGGCTTAAATGCTGCAGATGGTTCGAGCTTCTCAGCCAACCAGTTCTTTTCTTTACAGAGTGAAACAGTGATTAAAGGGGGAAATGTACAAGTTATTGAAGTGCTACAGACAGGACAGTGATTAAATAGACATTTATACAAGGAACATAAAAGACCTCTACCAGTTATTTGACTTCAGGGAAATTAGTTTAGAGAATCAAATGTAAATTCTGCTCAGGTCTGCAGACATCCACATTGACCAGTGTCAGGCTGATTCTGATAGTGGCTATTTTGGGGCCACTGTGACCAGATATGAAGGCATCAATCAGATGTCAGCCCAACTGAGAAGTGCTGGAACCATAATTAGGCCATTTGCTTTGTGTGTCTGTCGCTTCAAATCTCCTAAGTGATTTGCTTGAATCAGCTACATAGAGATCCAGCCAACCAATGCCCATTAAATACCTACTGTGTGCCAGACACTGACCCAGAAAGATGACCATAAATCTAATCTGTTTGAGGCAAACAATCCCTCAAAAATCAGCGTGCTTATCTAGAGTAGATGGGTCTAGAAGGAGCCACTTGTTTACACAAGGGGTGGGGCTGGGATTTGATTTGTCACCTGTTATATGAACACTCACGTTCATCATTACCGGGATCCAGTGAGTGTTGTGGAACCCATTTTACAGATGAGGAAACCAAGGCAAAGGGGAGGTATGAGATCACACAGTTAGGAGACAACACAGTCAATATTCAAACAAAAATCAGTCCAGATTCAAAAGCCAGTGTTCTTTCCATGACTCCATTCTTCAAAAACTCAGAGAGGCTGGTGAGAACAAATCTGCGCACGGAGGGTACCACTCACAGTCTCAAGTTCTTTACCTTGGAGTTCCTTTCACTGCACATTGGTGTGGCGTCTGGAAGTCATGCTGGACTCCAAGGCCTGCAGTCCTGAGAAGGAAGGATGATTCTTCAGAGGCCAGGATGGATAACGAACCTGCATTCTCCAGCCCTGACAGTCAAATGCAATAAATCTACGGAAAGGACTCTGCTCAGGAGTTGTGAAAAACTTTTAATTATGCCACAATTTGAACTAAAATACCATTTTTATTCTTTCAAGGGCACTGATAACTTGAAGACCTGAATGAGAAAATGTTGCCAAATTGAGATCCAGCTCAGGCTTGCGCTAACAAATAGATGAGTCATTCGTAATTGGAACATGAATTGTTGATAAAACAAATAGAGGCTGCCAATGTACTGGGGAAGTTTGTTCTCCTGAGCATGTCAAATATCTCCCCTAACACCATTGTTTATACTATTAATTTGCTTAGTAAATTGTTCCCTCTGATTCCACACACATTGATTGAGCTCCTACTCTGTGCCGGGCACTTTTATATACATTATTTTATTTTAGCCTGACAATGGACCAGAGAAGAAAGTTACCACTTTTTCTCCCTTGGACAGATAAGGAGGCTGAAGCATGGACTAGGTCAGTTCTTTGCCCAAGACAAAGAAAGGCAGTAACCTTCAGGTTTCAAAGTCATTGTTCTTTGCGCTGTATCATTGCCGTTTCCTCAAAGAAGTCCTCATGCACCTTTGGCCAGACAAACTTGCATTTTTCATCAGCAGAGTCTTCATTTATTATGCCTGGAAAGGAACTGGTAATCACTTTCCTATCTCATCCTGGCCCTATAACAATGAGAGGTGGTGTTTGCACTCAGTTGACTGCCTGACTCCAGACGGGCATGACTTGCCCCTGGTCACACGTCAGGTTCACTAACCATAGTTAGAATTCAGATTCCTTAATCCTATTCCCCTGCTACCCTGTTCCTCTATTCCTGGGGAGAGTGAGTCTGAGAGGATTTAAAGGCCCTGGAAGATTCTCCGAGGGCAAAAGTCACAGGCTCCTGAGAAGAGAATTAGCACTGTGTGTGGCTGCTGAGAACTGGTGGCGAGGCACCAGCCCAGACCCTTCTTTCCGCCCCAGCTGTGTCTGTCCCAGTACACTCAGGTGCCTGGGGAACACTAGGGAGCACCCTAGAAGGGACATGCTTCTCACGTTTGTGCATGTGCAGAGACCCTAGTTCAGTAGTGAGGAGCAGGGCCTGATGTTGTGTGGGAGGCAGATGTTGTCCATGGACCACACATTAAGAAACAAGACCATGCACTCCTTGAAGCCCCATGAACTCTGAGCAAGAGGGACCTGTGCAATTCCCAGTCAAGTTGGGTTCACTGGGTCTTAAGATTTCCATGTGGGATAGGCTTCCTGGAGTGGAGGAAAGCCAGCGTCCTGGGGATGGGCAGAAGCACTATTGCTCCAGGCTGGCCTCTCCCACACCAAAGCAGGGTCAACAGAGGGTATGGCCCTAGTCACAGTGGCAGTCAAACCTAACTGCAAAGGCTACATGGTAGGCTGAATAATGGGCCTTTAAAATGCCCATATCCTTGTCCCTACGGTGTGCCTGTTACTTTTGAAGATGCAATTAAATTAAAATTTTGAGCTGGAGGATTATCTATGTGGGCCAGTGTAACCATGGACCCCTGTACTTGAAGAAAAAGAGGCAGAAGAGTCAAAATGAATGATGTAACCATGGAAGCAGAGTCAGAGTCAGAGAGAGATTCAAAGACACCACATTGATGGCTTTGAAGACAGAGGTTATTATTTTATGATGGTCACCCAGTGTTAAATACAAGACAGTGCAGGAAATCTGTCCACAACACTAAAGACCTAGAAAATCCAGCTGAGGGCCTAGATCCCATAGCAGTGTCCTGCATGAGTCCATCTGGAAACCTAGAGCCCATGATAATGCCTCCCCACAACAACTCAAGAAAGCCTGTACTATGGATCATTGTAGGAAGGCCCAGAGCTTACCAGTGGAAACTAGAAAGTCTATTCCAGCAGGGTGAAGAGTCTTTGCTAGTAGGTTGAGGGTTCTACACTGGAGCCAAGGAGCAACACTCAAAATAGGGGCCAGGGCTTCCCTGAAAAGTACCACAACAATCCTCAGGAAGTCGTGCTCAGTGTAAGGACCAGAGCTCCCCCAAAATGAACCACAGCCACTCTCAGCAACAAGGTCCACAGCTCCTCCAATATCTGGAAACAAGCTCCTCCAGGAGAATCAATGGCTCCAAACAGTGACACCTAGGAGAACCCACAATGCCTCGCTCACTCTTCCTCTCCACATCTCCTTTTACACTGGCAACTTCCCTCAGGTGGGCCATCTATACTCAGCACCGTGCTGATTTAATTCAGCTGGTGTTAAAGTCGACCACCCGTTTTTTAATCCATAACACACATAATGGGAGCAAGGAAGACCAATGTCAGATTTCTGACCTCTACACTACAAGATAATATGTTAATATTGTTTGAAGATTTGAACACTTGTGGTAATTTGTTACAGCAGCTATAGGAAATAAATACATATTTCGTCTGTTCCCAATGCATAACATGTTTTCTATTACAGTCTGGAATCCACGTAGTGAGCCACCAGCCGGAGCAGACTTAGGGCATAATCTGTCTAAAAATCAAGAAAATAAAATAAATTGTCACAAAAATGCATCTAGCTTCAAAAAACAGCGCAGGAATATTTTCACCACACTTAACATTTATGCAAGCATGGGGATTTGAGTCCCTGAAACTTTTAGAGATGGCAACAGGGGAAGAGGTTAGAAAGGTTTCTTGGGAGACAGATAGACTCAAGTTCAAATTGTAGCTCTGCTACATTTTCAGTGAGTGGCCAGTGGGGAGCTACATAGCACCACTGAGATTCTGTTTTCTTAATTGTAAAACAAATCAAACCTTCCTCGCAGGATTGTTGTGAAATTTAAATACATTAACATTAAAATTATTTATTGAAAGCCAGCATGAGCTAGTCTTGGTGGATAAAAGTTGAATATAAACAGAGAAAGGGCCCCTACTTTCTTATACATGAAAGCACCACACAGGTATGTAGGTTCTAAACAACTTGTGGTCCTCACTAACATTGTATCATCCTCATCATCACGTAATAAGTGACACCATTGCTTCTCCCAAGGAAGGAAGATCCCCAAGACCTGGAGGAATAGCCTTCAATGGCCTCCCACATGTTATCACCATTCTAGCCAGGAAATAGGCAATTTTCTCATTATATGTCTTCAGGTAGGTCAGGGCCTTTTGGTGTTCCTTTCCCTTTAGTATCCAGGTCAAAATTAAAAATCAGAGAGGAAAATTGAGCTGCATAAGGTCACCTTGCAAGTATCTGGGGAGTTTGAGATAGACTGAGCATTTTGTACTTAGCCTAAAGATAAGAGTTTGATTACAGCTGTCATGATTTCTCCCTGTGGACTCTCCCTTCTCCCAACATATGTATTCTGGCCATCCTCTTCTGATTCTGATGGCCTATCAGATCTGAAAGTTGTTGATACTCTGATCTCTGAAAAGGAAGGGTTTAATCTTCTCTTGGAACCCCTCCCAACAAAAATTATTTTCCCACTTTGAAATGGCATGGGCATCCACTGTGAACTCACATCCATAAATCTGAGCCTGCTGCTCAGAAAAGCAGATGAGGTTTGATTCTGCTTCTCAGCGCAGTCTCACAGAGCAAATTATGGAAAGAATTTGATTTATAGGAGCACCTCAAAGGCTCTGGAGTGAGACGTGTGTTTATTCACTTTATTACCATTTATTTTACACTATCTCTTTATGCTCCCTGCACATGGATTTGAAAGACTATTTGGATAGATGCTTATGGCCCGCCAGATTGCATGACCCTGGTGAGGCACTTGGTTCTCTTTGGCGGGCGAGGCTGCCAGGAGCTGGGATTGGATATCCCCATGCTAATGTGGGGGAAAGGCTGGGCCTGTGGCATGCGTGCGTGCAAATGCTGGCCCAAAGTTCTTGCCCAAACTTCCCCAGATCTCTGTATGCTCTGCCTCCCCATCCAGCTGCAACTTCGGGATGTGTGCAGGCAGGATTGATCTAAGATTCAGATATCTCAGAACAGCTGGAGATATTTAACATCCCAATAATTACATTACATTTCTGATGACGGTACATGGAGTGAGAGGCTTTTTTGGTTGTTGTTGAATATTCTATGAGCGTCAAATATTTTAACCAGCCACAGAAACATGACTACATTTTTCACATCCAAATACTTTCATTTTAAAAATTTAAGCCGAGGATGGCATCTGAGGCTTTCATCTTTTGCTGTGTCTTTGAAACAGCAATCGCGGTGTCCCCTCTGTGGCAGCTGAGGAACTCAGTTAGGTGGGCCGTGAAGCGGAGGAGGAGAGGGACGCGGCATAGGCAGGAAGCACCCTCTGTGTACCAGGAGTGTGCATCAACCTTGGCAAAAGTGACACTGCTGCGAGGTGATGTCGCTGGAGTCAGGTCAGGGCTTAGAAAGGCAACTCTGGCAGATTAGGGAAAATGCGATGATGCCAGGAGGTGGGACAGGAAAAGAGAAAGCAAGATAGAGGGAGACCTACTATGCACCAGGCTTTGCATCTCACATTTTATGCTCTTTATTTCTCAGAACAACACTTGGATTAATGCCTGTGGTACCCATTTTACAGATAAAGAAACCAAGGCTCAGAAGGTTATTGCAGGATACGTGATGAGGACCTGCATCTCATGCTCTTAGAAGCTGACTTTTTGAATAATTTATATTAACCCCTGGATGCCTTACTCCCAGTTCCCTTCTTTTCTCCCTCGTGTTCCAGGTCTCTTGACCAGCCAAGGAGACAGAAAAGTATCACTTTATTAGACCTTCCTCTTCCCACCCTCCTGGAGTCAAAGGTTTGTAGCTCTTAGTCTCAGTGCCAAGACATTTATCAGCCACTCTCTCTTTTCAAGGAATTTTCCAACTTTCCTGCCCTTGCTCCGGTGGCTGCCTTTCCACGGATGCCCTGGTCTACACTCTGACTCCCAAGCCCTATCTATTCAAGGCCTCAGATGCAGAGATCAGCTCAGAATAGGCCTGAAGACTGTGAATGTGAGGAGGGCCTCGGGGAGGGGCTAGAGTCTCAGAGTACAGGGAGCTGCGTCTCCCCCTACACACTTATCTATGTTTTGGACTTTTTAAAACAGATATGTACATAACTTATGACACATAAACATATGAACAAAACAAAAATAGCATTTTTATAATACCTCATCTCTCCTGTGTCTTCCCTAGGTCATTCTTTGATACAAATCATCTGTAAAACAAAGAGATGTTTCTCATCCTTTCAGCTACATGGAACTCATCTTTTTGATGTCCTTCTGAGGACCCTTTCCTTTCTTGATCTTTTATTGTAGTTGGTTTCCCCCTTGTCAGCTACCATCTCCCTGAGAGCAAGGAACATGCCTGGTTCTTTTGCCTCAGCATCTGTATATATTTACCCATTGTGAGCATGGTTAGTGTATTTTCATATTTCTTTATGTACAGTCTTACAGATCTCCATCTGCATACTGAGTTGTAGGAATGGGGGCAAAATGGGTACCACCAAAATATTAGCAAATTTATTCATTCATTCATCCATCCATCCATTCATTCATCCATAAAAACTTGCAGAAAACCCTGGCAGTCCAGCCAGTCTGATGGATACAGGATCTAGGGGAATGAATTCAGGCTTCCCTTCACAGAGCTCATATCTAGAGCTGGGCTTTCCAAGTTCCTGTGAAGATCAGAATCACTGGAATTGCTTGTTTAAAAATCCCTGGCCCCAACCCAGAACATCTGAATCAGAATTCCTGAGGGTGAGACCCAGAGATCTATGTTTAACACACACCCCCAGATGGAGTGAGAATTTTAAGAACATATTGTGTGTTGGGAAATGGATGGGGATACTAATATACAAGTAAACAAATAAATGAATAAGAATATTTCCAACATGGATGAGTGTTGTGAAGGTAAAAACTCGAGGGCATGAATAGACACTCGGGCCTACGTGGAGACAAGGGGCAGGGAAGGTTTGACTGGGAAAGTGGCATCTTTGCTGAGTTCAGGAAGAGAAGAAGGGAAAGCCAGACAGGGGTAGGAAAAAAGTGTTACAAATGGGATCGGAATCAGCAAACCCCAACCCCTGTGTGGGGGAAGCAGCTGCCTCCTTCCTCCCAGCACTGGAAGCTTCAGTTTCAATAGCTCAGTCCCTTGTTCTTTGTACTGTGGGTGCATCTGGCTCCTTCCAAAACATGGCTGCCTCTCTCACCCACACAGTGAGAGAGAACGACGTGATGTTAGCAGGTCTGGAAATATTGACCTACAGAATGCTAATGGGATGGAGTCTTAGGTGCTGGGGCAATTCTCCTTTAAAAAATAACTCTCAGTGAGTGGCAAAAACTGCAACCCAAGAATCCAATAACAGATCCCTAAGGGTCGATCGGTGGGACTGGTTTAGCCAGGTCCTTCCTTTGGAGTACTGCGTCCTGTTAATTAACACCATATCCCTCTGCCCATTAATCTTGCTGAGGCCAAAGGTCTTCAGCCTGGGCATTCAGAATTTTCTTGTGCAGCCTCTCAAGTGTTAGATCAGGATGGCTTGTTGCCCACAATGAAAACAAGTTGCCCTTACCTGGCCTGGTGTTCCAAAGAGTGCATGAAAATCGTCTACTTCTGTTCACTTTCCTGATAACCATGTGACATGCAAAAACAGTGTCGCTCCTATTTTGCAAGTGGGATAACTGAGGTTTACAGAGGACAGCAGATTCACCCAAGGTGATGTAGCCGGTACCAGAGATCACCAGGACAGTTCTGAATCCTGCTTCACTACCTCCTGTGATGATGATTTGCTACGGGGACTCTACATCTGTCCCCTTCTGCAAGTCTCAAAGGCAGTCTCACCTCCTGGGGACAGTCTTCCCTGATCCCAGCCAAGGGTGTGTGAAACTTGGTCAGGGAGTTGGAGCGCTGGTTGAGAGGGCTCACTGTGGTGCCAACAGAGGTTCTCAAACTTTTATGAGTATGAGAATCACTCACATTACAGAAATCCAGACTCTGGTTCAGTAAGTGGGGTTTCAAATCCTGCTCACCTTAACTTCTCTCTCTCTCTCTCTCTCTCTCTCTCTCTCTCTCTCTCTCTCTCTCTATCTCTCTCTTTCTTTCTCACTCTCCTTTTTCCTAAAGATTAAATCCAAAGTTTTATACATGTTAGGAAAATGTTTTACCACTGAGCTACATACACCCCAACGCTTTTCACCAATTATTTATTATTATTGTTATTATTATTTTATAGAACTGATTGAACCCAGGCCTTCTCACTGAGCTACATGCCCAGCCAATTTTTTATTTCCACACAGGATCTTGCTAAGTTGCTACATTGCTCAGACGGAGCTCAAATTTGCAGTCCTCTGGCCTCAGCTTCCCAGAATGCAGGGATTACAGATGGATGCCATTATCCCCAGAAAAATCCTGCTTTTCTGGCAAGCTCCCAAGTGACACCAGTGTCACTGGTGTGTGCATGAACCACGTCACGTGGCAAGGACCTCTGAGGCAAGATGACAAGGAACCATGGGATAAGAAAGAAAGATCCTTTCTGGATGCTTATCAACCCTGACACTGCAGTCTGTGTCACAATGCCTCATGGCTCCTTTTAGACAGGGTTCAAGAGGGGTCCACCTAGTCCACATCCCTTCAGAAGTGGTTTCTCCTAGACTAGACCTTCAGGCTGCTGCTGCTTAGCAATACAGACCATGCAGCAATTGTTAACTCTCCATTAAGGATAACTCTCTGCTTTGTCTTTTCTAATACTGAAATGACTATCGTTAGAGACCACATGAATAGCAAGGTGTCAACAGTCACATAGCTCCGAAATGAGTCCCCTGCAAAGACAAGCCGTAGGTGTTTCTACTTCCTGCTCTGATTTTGTGACTATCAGTGGACATGTTGGTGAAAGGGAGGAATCTAAGAGGAGAGCCTCTGGCATGATCACAGTAATCAGTCTTTGTCTTTGAGCAGAGTGTTGTTACTAAGAGGGAAAAAAAAGCCTTCCACGGAGGGAGCCATGCCAGTAACGGAGCCTTTTTAGGTAATGCAGCTAGAAGCCTGTGCTTTTGCTGCTACAAGGCCATGATTTAGAACTGTGAAGACTGCTTGCAGACCATGCTTTAGACTACATTCGATTCACGCATTCATGTCCCCCTTTGTTTTCTCCATCATTCATTCTGTCGCTCATTCTTTGATTCATTCAGTGACACACAGATGCATATACTCATTCATACACTTTATTGAGTGCCTTTTATAGGCCAGTCACTGTGCCAGGCTCTAAGGATATCAACATCAACCCACTCCAGATCTCCTCGCGTCTCCTCACTCACGGTAGGACCCTGTAGCCAGGCAACCACCAGACCACTCAATGGTTTCTCCAGTTTCAAGCTGAAAAAAACTGGTCCAGATAACTATTTGTTATCTTTGGTGTGAAAAATCTTCCCTGCTGAAAGGTGTCACTTGGACCCCCATGGCCTGCTAGCAAGGCCAAGCATCTGAGTAACCTGCACTCTCACTCTCACACACGATGCCTTCTGCTGAGGTGAGCTGGCATTCCCCGGCTCGGCGTGCCTTGCTAACCCTTTGCAAGTGCCTTTCCCTAGCCCTTGAGTGGCCTGCCACCCCCTCTTCCCTGCACTGTCTATAGATGCTACCATGGAAGCAGGGAAGCTCCACGTTCATCTCTTGACTTTCTGATGGGAAGATTTTACTGGAGTCTATATAAGCTGTTTCATATCCATGCCCACCTTGACCACCTGGATTTGCACAACTCTAAGGGAAATGGCAGAAGACCTGAGAATCCCGGACAAGTGCAATGACTTGCTCAAGGTCACACAGACTGGTGGCCGAGTCTGTGCAACAGCCTAGCTCATCCACTCTGGTGCCAGTCTAACAATAGCACAGACGAGACGTCAGCCACTGGGAACCATTACTTAACACTTGCAAGGCACTTTTATTTCTTCCTGCAGAAGGGCTAGAAAGATCTGCTCTGGCCAAACAAGTAAGCCGCAGAGGAGAACTGAGGTTACTGTGTGATGATTCAGATCTCAAAACGCAGGTTTGCCTGAGATGTTTAAATAACTCACAGTTACTGCCACCCCATCCGGGACAGGACAACCAGGCAGTGGTAGATGACTTCTGGGTGGGAGGCGACAGTGTGGGAGGCAGGAGGCAAGCTTCCAGAGAGAAATTACCATTTTGTATTTATGACTTTGGCTCGCAGGAGTGCCGCAGGGACAGGCCTCCTAATACATTAGGTAATTGCCACAGTTCTCTTCACGGTGCAACCAACCCTGTGTCAACCAGCAGACTGGTAGAATGAGATTCTGCCTGGGCCTCACAGGAGGGAGGGCTCCCAGGCCATCATGAGGCAGAGATGAGGAGGGACAGGGGAGCAGGGAATCAGGAATCAGGGGGCACCATGACCTCTCTGAGCACAACTGCAGCGTGAATGGGATGGAGGGAGAGTCTCAAGCTAGGGACCTGACTTGTACTCTGCCTCTGATGGCTGGGCCATCCTGGACACTTAGCTGTCTTTCCCTGAACCTCTAGTTCCACCTGCTATTTTCCAGGTAGAGATCAAAAATCAGTATTTCCCAACTATGGCTATATATTAGAGCCAGCTGTGGAGATTTGAAAAAATTACTACACCCCCAAGTTCAACCCCCAGAGATTCTGAGTTCATTGGCTTAGAGTAAAAGCCTTTACATGTGTGTTCTGCAGCAGGGTTGAGTCCCTGGACTCACTTATCTGATCTCTGTGGTCTTCCTTAGGATAAACAGACTTTCTTGAAGCCTGTGTCACTGAAAAAGGCGACAAGTCAGTGCTCTAGAGATCCAATGTCACTTGCTTGCGGGTTGATTTTTTTGTGTGTGGTTCTGAGGACTGAACCCAGAGTCTTCCCACTGAGCTACATCTCCAGCCACTCTGCTTTTCCTTTCTTTTTTCCTTTTTTTAAATTTATTTTTGTTTTTATTTTTATGTTTCGAGTAAGATCTCCCAGCTACTTAGAGTGAAGCTCTCTTTTATCAAGCAGCTGTTTGCTTTTTTTACATTAGCTCTGTGGCCGTGGCTGAGAAGCTTTGAGATCACTGGGCCTTAATTTCTGTACCTTTAGATAAGGAAGCAGCTAAACTTGGCCTGCCACTAATGAGATGGGGGCCAGAGTGATATTTTTTTGTGGCCACCTAGTGTAAAAGGGTTTCCCAGACAGTGCTGGTGGAGGTCAGCCTGAGAGTAGAAAATACTCCTCTCCTTGGATACATGGGAAGACCGAGGCTCCATGTGGTCCGATTACTTTCTCAGGGACATCCAGCCAGTGAGAAATAGAGCCACAGAGATGTTAGTTCAAATCATAGCCGTGCCATTTCTAAACTAACCGTGACTAATTCACTGATCTTTCTGTATGTTGGTTGCTTAGCTTGCAGAACAGGCATAAATAGCATCTACCTTCACAGAGTGGTTGTGAGGAGGGACTCCTCATGGAGCCTGACACAGGGTAGATGCTCAATTAATATGTCCCTCTTCCTCCCTCTCTGGCTCTCTTGGTATTTCCTCCATTCTCTCTTTCTCCTTGGCTTTCCCCCTGCTAGTTTTTAAAGTCTCAGGGAACTAGGATCAGGAGATACAATTCACTGTGTGATCCTGCACAAATTGTTTAGTTGCTTTTACCTCAATTTTCCCTTCTGTAAAGTGGGAATGAATGGTAATGGTATTTATGAACGCTAAATGAGTTGGTAGAGTGGGCTCTGCCCTGGAGCTTTAGCTGCTAGGATTTTGCCTTCTCTCACTGGGCCCTGGCATGAGACTGCTTCTCTCCCTCAAGCCCTGAAGTGGCTGTTGAGTGAACAAAGGAGTCTCCCCCACTCCAGGCAGAGGGATGATAAATAAGCATCCCCCACCCACCCAGCTCTGATGTATGACAATTCTGTCGAGTACACACAGCCCCAGGGTTCCCAGACAGAGACCTGCAGCCCTATATCAGGGGGTCGCTTCCTATCTGAAGATGATTAAAAAATAAGGGAAAAGCCATAAATATGGAGGATTCATCTGTGCTAAGTCACGGTTAGGAACCCCAGCGATATAACTTTTTAATTCTCCACTCCAGCTTGTAAGCTCAGGCAGTAAAAACAGTCACTAGTAATTTATTTTTTTTCCACTCTTTTAATTTTGTAATTTTTTTCTCTAACCAACCAAAAAGTCCTCCCAAACTCACCTTAAGCTTTTGTATTTTCACCCCCTAGCACTCATAAAATATGACCATGGATTACAATTTAAAAGCTATTCCCTTCTCTTACATTGCCAGCAATAAAATATTTAGGCTTGGGAGGGGGCAATTTCATTGTTGTTTATTTGTTTGTTTTGGTTGAGACAAGGGTCTCTCTGTGTAGTTCAGGCTGGTATTAAACTCACTATGTAGCCCAGGCTGGCCTCAAACTCCTGCTCCTGCCTCAGCCTCCTGAGTCCTGGGACTATGAGTGTGCATGGGGGAGATTTCTTAACCAGGTACTAAAATAAAACTTAGTCTTGAGCTCTGTTGCCTCACCTGTCTCCAGATACCAAAAGACACTGGTATGGAGGGAGGCAGTTCAGTCAAAAGGAAGGCACCATGCACACAGACTGTTTGACTTTGAGGTCCTTCTCTTTCAACTCACTGCTGAGTGATCTCAGGCAAGTGGCTCCTCAATCAAAGCTCAGTTTCCTTGTTGGTAAAAAAGAAAGGTGAAAAATCACAGACCTCCCTCACCGCAATGTTCTTAGAACCCGAAGAGAAGATGCAGACAAAATCAGGTTGTTCAGTGGACACAGCTGTCCACATTCTCCTGCTGACAGCGGTGGTGGACCCTGGGGTGCGGTGGTGATGATGTGGGGGTGGGGATGATCATAGCAAGAGGACAGGGGTGATGAAGGGGGAACTGGTGGTTAAAATCGTAATGATGATGATGACATGACCGTGTACGAAGTGGGCCCATGGATTGATGTGCCATGAAGAGGATTTTCTTCAGAGCTTTAAGCTTCCCTTACATTAAAAAAAGAAACCAGGTGGTCAGGGCTGGTGATGTAGCTCAGTGGCACAACATTTGCCCAGGACGTGCAAAGCTTTGTGCTTGAGTCCCAGCATTGCAAAGGAAGGAAGAGAAAAGAAACAGATGATCAATAGATAATTGTTCATCTAAAATCAACTTTAGAACTCAGTCAGCCCCTCCAAGGTTTGAGTCATTCGTTCATCAATTATTAATGGAGTGTCTACTATGTGCCCGGAACTATTAGTATTGGAACATAGTGAGCTAATAAAATAGGCCCATCCTTCATGGGGCTTATAATCTAGGTGGTGGTGGAATAAGCAGGAACAGTAAACATGCAAATAAGTAACATCATTTTAGATCATGATAAAAGAAAAACTCTGAAGACAAGAAAATAACACAACAGGCTGAGGAAGGGAGATGAGTGTTTTCAAAATTCCTCAGCTCTTGTGGTCAAGAGCCCTATCTGAAGAGGTGGCATTTGAGCCACCAGGGGAAGACCTGGAGGAAGAGTGCCCCAGGAAGAAGACAAAAAAATGCAAAGTCTCTGGGTTGAGCATGAACTTGTCTTGTTGAAGAGATAGAAGCTCTGAGTCTTGAGCAGAGCGGCAGAGGCAGTGACATGAGCTGACTTCGGAGAGGTGCACAGAGGCCAGATTGTGGTGGCCATGTAGATTGGACAGAATTTGGAGATGATGTCTGGGCCTATGCAAAGTCATCAGAGGGTTTAGGGAGGGAGTGCCATGAATTGGTAGATCCCTCATGATCATTCTGGCTTCAGAGACTGGGTAAGTGGGAATCAGAATGGACTCGAGGAGACAAGTTAGGATTCAGACACAGTGCCGGGCATGAGATGCGGGCAGACTGGACTGGGGTTCTGACCGTGCAGGTAGTCACAGGAAGTAGAACCAGTGAGACGTGATGGTGAGGACAATGGGGACGGAGGTGGCGATTGGGATGGTGGTGATGATAACAGTACTGCTGACAACCGAGGTGGGATGTGACAGAAAGAAGACTCCAGAATAACTCACGAGTGTGGACCGGAGCCGCTGGGCCTATACCAGTAACACGAACTGCAAGGGAGAAAGCTACGGGAGAGTAGATTTGGGAAATGAGAGAGGCATGGGATACAGTGCAACATTTTGGGCACCCTGAGGTTAAAATAACTACCAGGCATCCCCGTGAGCAGCTGGACTCATGAGCCAGAGCTCCAGGAGAGGTCAGGACAGGAAAGGGGTTTGAGAATCATGGATGGAAAGGTAGGACTTCCAGTCACAGGGACTGGAATGGACCACAGACGTTGAAGGCATGGACAGAAAAGAGCAGCAGGCTGAACGCTGGGGCTGGGACTCACCCACATTCAGAGGTCAGGAGGTGGAGGAGCGGGCAACAGAGGATGAAGCCCAGGGTAGTAGGAAGGAAATGCAGACAGCACTGACATAGAAGCCTATGGGAGGAGACAGGCACAGGATGGGGGTCCGATCTGTGCAGCAGTGAGCTGCCAACAAAGGGCAGGCCACTCCCCTCCTGGGAATGAGAAGCTATCAAGGTAGCTGTTGTAAACAGAGACCACAGACACAGTTGCACTTGAACCCTGGATCTGGTGCTGTCATTTCTTAGTTTTCTGCTGTTGGCCAAGTGCTAACCTCCTTGATCCTGTTTCGTGCTCCACTCGGCATCATTGTGTGGTGTGGTAAGACACTGTGTACAAACAGCTTAGCACTGGACCTGGCAGATAGTAGGTGCTCAGTACCTAGAAGCAATTGGTATAGTGGGTCAAGTCATTGTGAGTCAGATGTACTGTAGAAGGGTCCCAGGATGCAGAGGGGGGTTTTCTTTGGGTGATCCAGCCTTCATCCAGAGTGGGAAATGAAGTTGTCTTTAGGACTTAGGACACACAAGGAGTAACCAGGTGGAAGTGGACAGGGCAGGCAGACCCCTGGGTCAGGAGCAGACCCACACTTGCCTAGAGGCCTCTTAGCTAAATTATTAAAACCCATCTGAGCCAAACCAACCCAAACTCATTTTCAGGTCTAGAGCTCAGCTTTGAGACCCCGCTTGGTCAGTGGATGGTGGCCCAGAGAATTGTACAGAGAAAATGGGAGTGCATTTCAGAAAGACTATTGTAGAAGCAAGCAGAGAGAGAGGAGTATGTGTCTTATCTAAGGCAGAGAGAGAAGTCAGGAAACTCTACACTTAGGTGAGAAGGGATCAGGATGGAAAAAATGGGCTCATTATAGCATAATTAGCTCTAATCAGTATGCAGGCATATCATGTCAAACATAAAGATGATTAAACGAGTAAAGGGTTTTTTCACATTTTCACCTTACCAATTTGGGGGCTTGGGTGAGTGATGGGAGAAAAAGGTAAGGCATTAACTTTTAATCAATTGATTTTACAAGGAATGAATCTATTGATTCAAAAAAATTACTCATTGTGAACAGTAAAAGTCATAATTGCGATTGGTGTCAGGTTACAGCGAAGGCCGAGCAATAGGCCCAGAAAGTTTCCCTGGTTAGTGGCAGAGAAGGTTTCGTGCTGCACAGATGGCAAGGAAGGGCTTCCGCCTGGACCAGGGAGCCAGCTGCTGCCCAGCAGGGGGTTGCAGTGAGTAGGTTAAGATCTGTCCCTCCCCTGTTCTCTCCAGGGATTTCACAAGTAGTTAAACTTCAAGCCATGACTCATTCTCAACTGACCAAACAGAAAACATTTTTACCAACATTCCCAATGTAATTACGTACACAGAGAAACTACAATAAAGGAGGGAGGAATCTTGAGGTCCCAGAACTAGTGAAAGATCTTAAACCAGGGTGGTAGCAAGCATGCAGTTGGTTTCCTGGGAGCTATAGGGCCGAGTCATTGGCTCAAAGGCAAGGAGGGTACTGGCATGTGTTGGGGGCTGGGGGAGGGCATTTACCACCTGAGACCTGAGGGTAGGCTCCGCAGAAAGGACTCCTGAAGAACTGCCCTTTTCGGGGCTGGGGATTTAGCTCAGCAGCATAAGCACCTGCTTTAAAAGCACATGGTCGTGAGTTTGATCCCTGGTACTGATTTTTAAAAAAAGAATTGCCTTTTCTACTAAAGGAGGCATAGAAAACTCCATCCAGAAGCCTGAGGAAGCTAGGGACTGCTAGGGATCCCAGGTGGGGAGGCAAGGCCACAAATTCCTACAGCAACTAGGGTCTTAGAAGCCTGCACCATTGTGTGGACATAGGTCTGGACTTGTACTACCCACATAGTACAAGAATCTCAAATTGAAAATAAACAACGTAAAAATCAGTCTGCAGAAACATGGAGCTCCAAGAGAAGCAAGCAGCCAGATTGTTGTTTTAGGGCACTGCTAACAATATAGGGTACGTGGCCCTTGACGGAAAGTCATAAGCAAGGTCAGACCTGCTCATGTGCTCACTGAGGGTAGTGCTAGGATGGACCTGTCTCATCCAGCCCCTCCTTCAGTAGAAAACTAAACCCTGGGAGGTGCACGGACTCCCCCAGAGCACGCGTTAGTGTTAGGCATTGTGGGCTGTGGAAAGACAAAGGGTGTTGGAGGTAATAAGACCTGAGTTTGAATCTTCATTCTTCCATTTAATAGATGTAACCTAGAGAAAGCTACTTAAACTTTCAGAAATTAAGCTTCCCTGTGCATAAAATGGAATTACTGACACCTGCTCCATAGGATGTCTGGGAGATAGCGTTTTGGTAAGGGTTCATGGTATGGTGGAAGGGCTCTATGTGTGCTGGTTTCTTTGTGGTTTGGATCTGTAATTCCCTCCCTCCCCCTACTCCCACCCAAAGCCTCATGTGCTCAGAGGGGGACCTGTGGAAGATGCTTGGAGCATGGAGGCACCATACTCATCAGTGGGTGAGTTCAGAGCTAAGTGTGCAGTTGGAGGAGTGGTCTGTTCCAAGGAGGCGGGTCACTGGGGTGTGGCCTGAAAGACTGTATCTCCCTCCTGGAGCCTTCTTTTCTTTCATTGCTTCCTGGCTGCCATGAGATAAGCAGCTCTCCTCCACCCAGGCCCTTCCACCATATCGTGCAGCCAACTATGGACTGAAAACAAGAGCCAAAGCAAACCTCTCCTCCTTTAAACTGTGGTCGTTGTGTGCCAGCGTGAGAAAGTAAATAAGACAGTTTCCTTTACACTTTTTCTGCAGTAGCCCCACCTGGGCACAATGACTTCTTCATCCTTCTATGTTCTCTTACTTTAGTGTATTTGTACTAAATTACTTATTGTTACAGAATCAATGTTTTAACTCCAATTCCTGGACTTGGCAGTTCTCTAAAACTTTGTACACTTTGCCCTCATTTATCTTCCACTGGTTCTCCACACTGTAACAATAGACTTGGAAATGGGTGGGTGGATGGATGGATGGATGGATGGATAGTAGGATAGTTGTAGTGGATGACTGGATAGATGGATAAGGAATGGGATAGATAGATGAGTGAGTGGGTGGCTACATGAATGCATGGATGGATAGATTGATGGATGGACAGATGGATGGATGAATGGTTTCATGACTGGTGGTTATATAGGTATTTGGGTGAGAGAACATCAGTTTGTTGTTGGTATGAATTGACATTGATCCTTGATAAATTAAAGAAAAGATACTATACTAGAAGAATAACAGGTTGCTCACAGAATCAAGTCAAAGCTTGGAAAACTCAGCTGAAAAGAGGCAGGAATTGATGAACTACAAGTTTTCTGTCAGGTGAAGCCCATATCCCTGGAATGAGTCAACACCAATCACTTTCTCTTCAAAACTAACTGCATTCAAGAGTCAGTCTTCTAACTGGGTGAGAGAATCCAGCTGGAATACCTTGGGCCACATGTCCATTATTTCACAGGCCCTCTAGGCATGTGCTGTAAGGCATAGATAATTTTCCAGCAAGAAATGAAGGTCCTCTAGCCCTCAAAAGAGAGACTAGCTGTTGAGGGCTCAGAACTCAATCACCACCCTCCATAGAAAACTAATGAATGCTCAGTTCCCCTAAGGCTGCTCCTGTGTTTGCCTCTTGCTATCTTCCTCATCCTCTACTAATGAGGGAAGAGAAGTAGACAGTGGGGTCTACTTCATTATTCCCCCACCAGGCTGGCTCCTCTCTCTTCCACTTCAGGGGGTCCTATCTCTTCCCCAAAGCACAAGCACCTCTTACCTCCTCCAAGAAGCTTTTGCAGCTGCCCAAACCTCGGCTGACTGCTCCATTCCCCAGACTCCAATTGCCCTTGCCATGAGCACAGCACTGAAATCATCCTGGAGCCTATTTCTGGCCTCACCATCAGAATCTGGGTGCTTCTCTAAGCTTCCTGAAAGCAGGAACCACTCAAACCTTATATTCCCCATTGCTCTCCCTCACTACCGGGTCAGAGTCAGTGACCAGTGAATACCTGCCAATTCGTGATCAATAAAAGTGTGTGGTATGGCATCACCAGCTGTGTCATCAGAATTTGGAAATGATTCATCCTTTGAGAGTTGAGTCACCCGGGACACCCAACCAGCTGGCTTATCTTAACTTGTACAACTACTTAGAGGCAATTTTAGTGCTGGAACTCAGCTCTTATTTCCTATTCAACATTCCTTCCAGCTGTGTGTGTGTGTGTGTGTGTGTGTGTGTGTGTGTGTGTGTGTGTAAGTATGAGAGCATGTCTGTGTCTGTGCATAGGGTGTCCCACCACCATATTTGGCAAAATAAATCCTCGTTCAGTAGTTAATTAAATAACAGTTAAACAAAATACTTCCAGGACTGTGCCAATATATTCTTTTCTTGTTCCTGATCCATCCTTGCCCAAACTTTTGCCTGTCCTAAGCCCCTTTGCCCCATGAACAGTCAACAAACATCAATGGGCTGCCCCTGCAGTTTCATGTCTTATGAGAATCAGTAAATTTCAAAAAGTGTACAGAGAATCACACAAACCCTGTGTTGGCAAAATCATGCCAAGTGGGCTTCATTCCTCATTCTGTGCTGCTAGAAAAATTAGTGTGCTTGTAATAAAGATACAGGGAGTGAACGTTTTGACAAGGTAATGGTCCCCTGCTTTTCTCGACATTTGTGAGGGAGTTAGAGTCCATTATAATGTCACAACTGTGTGTGCCATTGACATCTCATTGAATAATTAAAAAGCAGTTTAATCATAGCAATCATCTACTTTGCATGTGGTTCTAGAGGCAAGAGAAGCATGTTTAAGGGGGAGTCATGGTTGTGCGGATGGGGAACTCCCCTCAACCTGGGTCACCACCGAGAGCTCAGACAGCAGGTCCTGCCTATTTTGTACTGCAGATTTGTAGAATGGGGAGGCAGCACCTGACCCCTGCAGCAACCCCACCCCCCCAAAAAATTTTTTTACTTTCTTTTGCTTCTTTGAACTCACTGCAGGAATAGAATTTCTTTTTGACCCAAAGGAAAAACTGAGTGTCTGTTGTTTCTCATCCATCACACGTCATTTGTACTGGAAGGGAACTTGACTTCCATTTGTTAGCAAAGCAGGTATTTGTTGAATATTGAATCTGAAGCAGGTATTGCTCTTGGTGCTCCAGACTCAGGGAAGAGAGACTGCACATGTGCTCTAGAGGGGATCAGGGGAGATACAAGCTTTCCAAGTGTTGTCCTGAAACAGGGTGGGCCTGAGTCATGGCTGGGTCAAGCAATATTGCCAGGGTATCTCGGCATTGGAGCCCAGGTCTGAATGTCCAGGAGTCACAAGCAGAAAGCCCGTGAGAGGTTAGTGGATGGGCTCTGGTTGTAAGGAGCTGGACATATCCACAGACCAGCACGGAGACTGCTGTGTCCACAGGGCAGGAAGTGAAGGGGCAATGGGGCCAAACAGCCTTCCAGGAAGCTCACGATGAGGTTGAGGGCCTGGGAGCTCAGTTGTAGAGCACTTGCCTGGAATGTGCAAGGCCCTGTGTTCATTTTCCAGCACTGAAAAAATATTACAGCAAAAGGATGAGGTCGAGTAACAGAATGTTACACTTACTTGGAGCACAGAGATGCCATGACTAAGAGAATGAACTGCACCCTTTCCTCGCCCTCCATGACTGGTGCTTCGTGCTGAGAACTAAGTTCCCCTGTGCATCCTTCACAGTGATGAAGGAAAACACCTTCCTTCCAGGAGTTCACTGCCACATGGGGGAGACAAAAGGGTGAACAGATCCTGACCACCTAGTGAAACACCTCCTGGGGTAGAGGTAACCCTGGGGCTGTGGGAACCCAAGTTGTCACCTCCTCCATGAAGGCTTTCTAGATGATCCAGGCCCAACACTGAAATCTTGACATAGATAAAGAAAGACAATAAAGACTATATACCAAAGGGTTAAAAATAACAGAAAATATGCACACCTGGGGATTGTAAGGAGTCTGGTGGGACTGGAATCTTGTGACCCAGAGAGGTCAAGAAACTGAGGAAAGGTCACACGCCATACAGTTCCTCACTGTTACTCTTACCTCTTTTAAATTCTCCTCCTGAGAAGGTGACCACAGTCAGGGCTCCAGAGCATTGGTGAGGTGGGACACCTCAGATCCTTTCTTAGCTACGCTAGTATTAGGACCTGATAGAGTTCTCAACAGTGGGGTCAGGAAAACATGTTTCCCCTGCTACCCAACACAGGTAATGCTGACCTGGCTCTTGTTTTTTCCCAAATATTACCCCCCATACTCCATAACTATTTAAATCCTAGCAGATTCCCTATCTGCTAAAGCAGAATGGTCCAGATTTCATGCTAATCGCCCCTTGACCCTGCCAAAAATGCTATAATTAGGGAAGCCCAATTCTTGAGGGAGAGAAGGAAACTGTATTATCCCAAGCTACAGAGCTTTCAGGTGGAAACACTGCAACTAAAAGTGGATCACTTGACCCCAAACAGTTCCTCGTTGGAAGTGAGGTGGCATCGGAGAAGCTCAGTTGCTGCTCCCACTTGCCCGTTCTCAGCTGGAGGTGGCCTACATAGAGGTCTAGTGGCAAGAAGGTACCGAACATGGTGAGAAGTCAGGTAGTTAATCCCCACCTCTACTGCCTACCAGCTGTGTGGCTTGGGAGTTACTGCCCCTCTCTGTGTCTTGGTTTTTGCACCTATGAATTAGGAGCATAGTTGTACTTGCTTCATAAAGTTATCATGAAGATTCAATGAAGCAGTGATCTGTGCGTGCTGTGCAGCTGGTAGGTGCTCAGTCCTGGTGGCTCATGTTTGTCTCCAGGGCCTGGTAAATACTGCTGCTGGAAGTGCCCACAGTGTGCCGGCAGCCACCATCCCGGGTACTGTTTGTGGTGATGACTTGGTAGCTTGCAAGATGTCTTACACATCACTGTGCCTAGCATCCATCTCATGCCTCTATTGACTGATTCTGCTCATGTTATCTTATCCAGTTGTCATGACGACAGTGTGGGTGAGCTTTATAGATGCAGAGAGGCACAAAGGGGCTTGGTCACTTGCCCTGGGTCACACAGCTGGCAGGAGGCACAGTGGCATACTAGTCCAAAGCTCTTGTACTTCCCTCTGCTTCCCAAAGCTCATCTGTCCCCAAGATCCCCACCTTTCAGCATAGGGATACTCAGTCAGTGTCACTTGAAATTCAACATCCTCTGTCCCATGAAGAAGATGGCAGGGAGGGGTGCTCTGCAGCATGCCTTATAGGTCCCTCTTGGAAGCAGGACAGGAAGGACAGGGCTTTGCAGCAGGTGGGCCTACTTCCCTACGCCCAGATCTGCTTGGGCCTGACGCATCTGAGCCAGGCACATTTGCTGTGGCTGGAAACCACCCTGGACCTCACGTGGCCCTTTGCTGAAACCAGAGCACAGGCAGCACAGGAGCCCACGGCAGCCACTGATCCCAGAGAATGTCCAGGCCAAAGCGCCCAACGATGCCTCGTGGGAAGAGCTATGGTTCTCAGCCTTGATATGAACAGAGCTGCTCCACCATGTTCAGTCCCAAGCTCTGCTTTTGTTGGTTTTGCCTTGTGGATTTACACCCAGGGTGGTCTTAGGAGAGAAGCATTTATTCATCTAGATGCAAAAACAGCCTACAGCGGCAGCTGGAGCCAGGCCTCTGACCCACAGTCCCCCATGAGAGCAAGCAGGCCATGGTCTCACCTGACGCCTACCTTCCTCACAGGGACTGCAGGTGGAGAGAGAAAATAAGCACACTTCACGCAGCACCTGCTGTATGGAGGTCACGGGCTTGCCTTTGTGTAACCAGGCGTGTGTTGAGGAATAAATAAATCCAAGCACTCAGCCAGAGCCGAGAAACACTCCTGTGCATAACAAGCAGCCACCCTTCCCTCAGGGAGCGCACAGTCCAGCTAATGAACGGAGCACACCCCACATCCCTCCACGGAGTTCGTTTCCAGAGCAAGCATCTGTGTGTTTCTTCACAGCCGTCTCATGTCCTTGGGCATTAGCCCCCTGGATGTTACCTGCCAGGTGGAGGCGTGGCAGCCCGTGGCTGTCATTTCCACCATCTCCCCAGCACACGGGACAGGCTTTCTGGACCTCTGGTGCTCCGGGATGCTCATCCATTGTGACCCTGATTTTCCCTCTCAAGTTACCTTATTCTTTTCCTGCGCAGCATTCAGCATGAGGTGTGATTACATATTTCTTTGTGTATTTATTTGTTTAGCATCTATCAGCCCACAGGGTAGGGACCATCTGTTGTACGCGTTACTGTTCAGCCAAAGCCTAGCACAGTATCTGTGGACGCATAGATTGTTTTTAAATGAATGAATGACCCTGTGGGAGATTTGGATAGGTAAGTTTGGAAAGTGATTGTGGCTCAGAATATAAGGGCCTCCGATGGCAGGCTAAGGGCTCATACTGTAGGCATCAGAGCAATTGTAGGTTTTTTAATCCTTCCCTCCCTCCTTCCCCTCCTCTCTTTGTTTCTCCTCCTTTCCCCCCACCCTTTCCTCCCTTCCATCCTTTCTTCCTTCCCCCTCTCTATTTCTTTTTCCCTTTCTCCTCTTCTTCCTCCTTCTCTTTCTTCCTCCTTTTCTTCTTTTTTTTTTTTTTTTTGCTTCCTTCCTCTCTCCCTTTCTCTTCCCCCACATTCCTTCCTCTCACTCATAGGAAATATAAATAAATAAATAAATAAGAAAGAAAAAGAAAACAGTGTTGAAGCAGGCCGGTGAGTTTCATCCATCCTAGAGCCTTCTCTCGGAGCAGGCACTGGGAGTTCCAGACATTTCCACGGCTCAGCGGAGGAGCCCTCGTGGCTGCTCCCGGCACAGACTTTCAGAGGGCGCACCCTGCAGTCCCCAGCCTGACAGCCTGGTCACGCGCCAGCTCCCTTCTATTACTCCTGGCTGCAGACACTGCTTTGGAGAGGACCCTGCCCTGCCCGGCAGAAGCATCTTTCAGTCCTGATAGTCACACTTCAGTGGCAGAGAGAGGCTCCTGGCACCCTGGATGAATGCAGAGGACTGTGTGGGCCAGCTTGCTTTCTCTGGAACTGGAAACACTTCTGGAATGAAAGCAGCCACAGGATCCTGAGCATGGCTTGGATGGCAAAGGGGAAAGCATGGTAGAGACAGACTTCCTGAGTTCAAATCCCGACCCCCACCACTTGCCTCAGTCTTTTTCATCTATAAAATATACATCATATGATCATAGTACACTTGAGCTTCTACATCCTCAGATTCAACCAACTAAGGATTAGAAATATTTGGAAAAGTGTTGTGTCTGTATTGAACACGTCCATACTGTTTTTCTTATTATGCCCTGAACAATACAATATAACAACTATTAACATAGCATTTATATCCTATTAAAATAGTATACATAGTCTGGGCATGAATTAGAGTATATGGGAGGATACTGGTGAGTTGTATGCAAATGCTGTGCCATCTTATACAGAGACTTGAGCATCACAGATTCTGCTATGAGGGTAGGGTTGGTGCAAATCCCCTGTGGTTTCTGAGGGATTCCCAGGGCCCTGATGAACACTAAACAAGCCAACTTATGTAAAGTGCTCTGATACAGCCAGGGCTGTGGGCCTCTTGTCTCATATTCCCCCTACAAGGAATTGGATGCATCTCTCTCTCTCACTCCTGTAGGGCCAGAGCCAGGGTTTGCTTACTCATTGACTTTCTTCATGTCCCCTGCGGTTTATGACAGACCTGGCTCCCTGTGTCCCACCATTACTCTGGAAGCTCTGTGAGAACAGGAACCCAGTCACAGTGCATAGTAGCTATTGTTGAATAAATAAGTGGCAGGAGGATTAGAACTGGGGACGCTATGATATGAGAGATGAAGGAAGATGTGATAACAGGTCCTATTTTGTGCAAAGGGATAGGTGGCAATGCCCATCACCAAGCAGGGCAAGACTAGGCAGAGTCAGATTGGAAAATGCATAGTGTCAGAAACCACATTTCTGAGACTAGTGACAAGGACTGGAATTCTATTTGGGTCACATGTTTTGTTTTGTTTTTTTACTTAGTATAGATGGCCCTTTGATTAGGACAGGCACACTCTGATATTTATCTCTCAGTCTGCAGTCAAATCAAGGGCTTGAGGGTCTGCAGTCAGATCAGGGCAATAAGGAGTGAAATCAAAATGTTTGTCAGACAGGCACAGAGGATTCTGAAGAGATGGTTCTCATCGAAGAGCAATCTAGTGGCAATAAAGCATCTTTGCAATCATGTTGGTGGCGGTGGGAGGCCAGCCTTGGGTAAGCTCCAGCTCATTAGTATGCAGAGACATGAGGAGAGGTAGACAGGACTTGCACTGTGCAGAAGAAGCCCATGGGGGTACTGGTGAAATGGTCACTCCTGGGAGGAATAGGGACTGTCCGTGAGGTAGCCATGTGGCACTGAGATGGAGAGAGGTGCAGATGCCAGAGTTTCTGGCCTGCAGGTTCCAAGGCGTAGCATCCCTACCATCCACACTTAATCATATAAGTCATTTAAGACCTCTCCTGGAAAGCTTTGAAAAGCAGCAGACTTCTCGCATCCCTTGGCCCCCTGCTGGTAGCGGTCTATTGTGTGGATGTTGAAGATGATGAAGTTCAGCAGGACAAAACATCAGACCATCATTTTCTCTTCAAGAAGCCATTAAATGATTCTATCTGACCTTCAGAGGAGCCCTGGGAAGCTCAGAGTGGCCTCTGCCAAGTGCTCCAAGCAGCCCCCGCAGAGTTAATGTGCCGGAAGTCAGGCCTGGGGGCTTGTCTTCCCTGTTGTTGGTGACGAAATTGGAAGACAGGCAGTGCAGCCCAGTGGAGAGCCCTGGCCTGGGGTCCAGGAGAGCAGTGTTATTTACCATATTGCTGTGACAACTTGGGCAGATTGTTTTTCCCTCTGCGTTTCTATATAGATACTCTCAAAGTCTTCTGGCCCAGAATGACCCAAAGTGCTTTCCCAGGGCCAGCGACAGCATCCAAGTCTGAGAGCTTGTTAAGCCTCAGACCTATGAATCAGAAATCCTGGGGGTGGATCCCATCATTCACCACTCCCTGGGACCCTCAGGTGATTCATATGCACATTAAGATTCAAGAATCATGTGTCTCCCTGCAGCTCCTAGGGACTGTGGGATGATATGGCCAAACAGGATCATAAAATAGTCAAGTCTTCAGGCTCCCAGCCCCTCTTCTTTCCACCAAGTTTTAGTGCCTTTGTTTTCTTTTACCCCAAAACATAGTCTGTTGCTTAATTTAATACTCAAAAAGGTGACATCTGGCAGCACCTCTTCTTGTCTGATGCATCCTGCATTTGGGGAATGGAAGGAAGGGGCTCCTTGGGCTTGTGACTTCTGACTCAGGTGATTACTGCCTGTGAAACACCAGGCAATGGTGTCTACACATGTACAATACATAGGTTTGTAAAATTCTGTTATAAATTATAGGATTTTATGACCCTGGTTTTTGCAGGCTGATGGCATGAATTGTAACAGTGCAATATATCGCTGTACAAGATAATGCCACCAGCAATGGAGGTCTAATATATCATCACAAAAGAGGGCACTGCATTTAGAAATGTACTATTTTTATTTTTTAAGTGTTTTTGGTATTTTAAAACTGTCAGTTCTGAGATGCCCTGAGAGCTATCAGGTTTGAGGTAAAATGCCACTTTTCATATAAACCCAGAGTGGCCAACTGAAACTGCCAAGGGGAATATGGGTGTTTTGGGGGAGAAAGATAACCTCTTCCTTTCTGCTATACTTCCTCTCCTCCTCCTCCTCCTCTTCCTCCTCCTCCTCCTCTTCCTCTCTCTGTCTCTCTCTCTCTCTCTCATTCTTCCCTGTGTCAGCCCTTCCTCTGCCAATACTACAAGTAGAGAGTTTGAGCAGAGCAATAGGGACAGATGTGGGCCTGCGCCCACCTTCACCATAAATGCTATTTCTCATCCTCATGGCAATTTAGCCTAGTGGTTAAGAGCATGTGTCTTGAATTCATTCATGTGGTGCTGGATACAAATCTCTAGTTCTACCACTTATCAGCTGGGCCACCTCAGGAACATTGTTTAATTTCTCTGAGCTTTAGTTCCTTCTGCAAAGCAGAGAACATAGTATAACTTGATATTTGTCTCCCCTCCCCCCTTGCTCTTTGATCTGGCATCTCCTACTTGTTCATGGCTTCAGCCACTCAGACCACAGGGCTCCTTGGACATCGACCGGTCAATTCCCTTTCACTTCTACCCCAGGATGACCACACTTGCCCTTCCTTCGGCCAAGAGTGCTCTTCTGTATTCATCTGCTGGCTCCCTTCCTTCCTCCCTTCATTCACACATCTGCTCAAATGCGTTTCACAGAAGCAGTTTCCCTCACCACCCTGCCCACAGCTCCTCATTCAACTCTCCGCTCATCCTCACTCTATCTTCCTAACTCTGTCAGCATCCTCCTTAACATGCACCAATCCCGATTTTTGCTTAGGGAATGGACTAATTATTATGTTCCCCAACCCCACTAGAATCCAGCGCCCATGAAGGTGGAACATATGCGTCCTGTTCACTGCAATATCCTCAGCACCAAGGAGAGCTCCCAGCATACCTAGGCACTTGGTAAGGAACTGGGGATTGAATGAGTGCTGTGAATGAATGAATGAATAATACCACTTACCTCATTCTATTTGAGGACTAACAAATAAAGTATGCAAGACACTTAGGATTAAAAAGAAATTTTTTAAAAGGACTGAAAGTATAGCTCCGTGGTAGAGCACTTGCCAGCATTCAGAGACCCTAGGAGACCCTAGATTTCAACCCAAAACTACAAGGAGAAAGAGACAAAGACAGTGAGACAGAGAGAAATTTTAACACTTAGCCTAGATCCTGCCAAATTGAAATCACAGCCCCTTATGTTTATTGAGCATTTACTAAGTGCTAGACATGGCTTAAGCACCCTGTATGTATATAACTCACTGATTCTGTAAATCCTATGAAGTAGATGCTCTTATTTTAATACATACTTATCACATAAGGAAACAGAGAAGGGGGAAAAATAACTTGCCCAAGATCACCCAGCTAGTCCACACCCAGGCAGTTGAAAGTTGTGTGCCTGGCCTTCCCTGAACTGCCCCTTGGGCATGTGAACTATGAAAGAAGCTGTGTTTATCATGTCATTATATCTGTATCTATTTCCTAGTACCCCCTGACCTGCCTCACCCAGGAGATGGTGCCTGAGGAGGGTTATGCCCATGGAGAGCCCAGCCCCTTAGGGAAAGGGCAATAAAAAGAATCAAGGTATGCTAAGTATGTGTACCCAGCCCCTAAGATCACAGTAAACATTGTGTGCTACAAACATGTGCAAAAACCATGCTGCTCTGTGTCAACTCCGCTTGACTGCAGACTGCACCCAGACTGGGTGATGACTAAGAGCTCATGTTTGTGACACACAATAATTACATACGGGTAATAGGCACGTGTACATGACACATTGCAAATCCTTTTATGTTCCCCCATCCCCTCCCCCATCCCTCCCTAAGACATTTGGTTCCCTTCTCATTTGCAAAAAATCCATCTGTTTTTCTTTGTGTCAAACCTTTCTTTGCTTTTTATTTTATTTGTATTTTGGGTTTCTCGGGTGAGAGAAACCATAAAGTATTTAAGTTCATTCATCTGAATTATTTCACTTAATATTATGCTTTTGAGATGCATCCATCTTTCCAACAAATGTCTCAGATTTATCATTTTCTATAGCCAAGTAGTAGTCCATTAGGTATAGATACCATATTTTCTTTTTCAAAAACTCTTATTTTAAAAACCAAACAACAAGAAGAAAGGAATAAGAAAGATAATGCAGAGTATTTTCTTTATCCATTCCTCCGTTGCTGGACGTATAGGCTGCTTCCAAGATTTAGCTCTTATGAATTGTGCTGCTACAAACATTGGTGTGCGTGTACTGTTCATCAAGAAGCCAAGTAATAACAAGTGCTGGTGAGGCTGCAGTGAGAAGGGAACACGTGCACATGGCTGGTGAGAATGTAATCTAGTACACCCACTATGCAGATCAGTATGGAGAATTCTCAAAAAACTAAAAGTAGAAATTCCATTCAAGCCAGGTGTTCCCCTTTTAGATATCTTTCCAGAGGAGTTAGACATATTATGGTGATCTAGGTTCTTAAAACTCGCCACATGACCATGTCACCTCACCTCTCTGAGCCTCAGCCCTTTCACCTGTATAATGAAAGCATCACACGGCAGCCTCCTTCCACGGAGCAGCTTCTTAGTGTGTGCTGGGACAAGCTCCAGTGAAAGTATCATTGGATCAAGAGGCTAAAGGGGAGGGATGCTCAACTCCTGTTGTCTCTGGCTGTTGTATCTGGGAGGCAGCCGAGCAGAGGCTGCAAAATCCCCCTACACCGTGTTTCAGTGGTCAGAGGGATTGGAAAGGAGAGCACCCAAACCAGGAAGTGTGCTCACCTGGGGAAGGTAGCCCAGTACCCGGCTGCTATGTTTTAGTGCACACAAATTCCGTCCTGGCATTACCAAGTATCTCCAGATGGCCCAGAAGTCTGCATTTTCTTTTTCTCTTTCCCTTTTTCTTTTTTGCAGAACTGAGTATTGAACCCAGGGCTCTTGCATACTAGGCAAGCACTCTACCTCTGCACCATGCCCCACCCTAATGAGTCTACAATTTTTTATGTGAAGTTGCCCTGTCCTTTTCCATGCTAACACAGTTTTTAAAGCAGGCTGTGATGACAGAAAGTGTATCAGTAGACTAGATTAGGCCCAAGATAGACTAGGCCTAGGCTCTTGATAGTCTGCCATCTCTACTCTGCATCCTTATACAGAGAGCTAGAGAGATTTCTCAGAGGACTCATCTTCTCATCAACACCTCAAGCAAACCCCCGGGCTGGGAATGGCTCCATCTTTGTTCTAAAAGCAGGAGGGTGCTCTAGGAGGGGCTAGTGGGTAGTTTTTCTCATACATAAAAATTTTTCCGTATCAGTTTACTTCTTTTAATATTATCATGAAAGTTACATGTATACGTGAGGTTTTTTCCAAATGCAAACACTGAAAAAGGGAGTATATAATAGAAGCATAGTAAAAAGACCCCGGCCTTCTCCCTCAAAGTACATCAGCAGCTCTTTGTATCTCTATCTAGCATACGTCTGCTTCCCTCCCCTCCCTGCCCTGAGCTCATACTACACATTTAGTTCTGTATTTTTTACTTACTGGATCTCAGACACATTTTCAGGTCATCTCCCACAAATCCATCTCTTTTTATTGCTCTATAAGCCATTGTATGGATTTACTAGCATTTATTTTACCAATCCCTGTGACCAGACTCTTAGGGGAAAATCCAGTTTTTTATACTACCAGTGCTGCAAAGAACAACCTTTCTATATGGTTTTTGGTATACATACAGCATATCTGTAGCTTAAGACACAGTTTTTGTTTTTTATTTCATTTTTGGTGCTGGAGATTGAATCCAGGGCTTCCACACTGAATTACACCACCAGCCCATCATTCTTTGAGACGGGGTCTTGCTAAGTTGTCCGTGCTGAGCTCAAATTTGCAGTCCTCCTATTTCAGCCTCACTTTGAGATGGGGTCTTGCTAAGTTGTCCGTGCTGAGCTCAAATTTGCAGTCCTCCTATTTCAGCCTCACTTTGAGATGGGGTCTTGCTAAGTTGTCTGTGCTGAGCTCAAATTTGCAGTCCTCCTATCTCAGCCTCACTTTGAGATGGGGTCTTGCTAAGTTGTCCGTGCTGAGCTCAAATTTGCAGTCCTCCTATTTCAGCCTCCTGGATTGCAGGAAGTACTCAGGTGTATGTCACTACTCTTGGCTAGACATAGCATGTATTTTTTTAACTGAACATTCAAATCCATGGCAGTCATCCTGATATATGCAGTGACATGTCAGCTTGTAATGTTTTTTTTCCAATTATGAATTAAATATTAGGGTTCAGGAAAGACCAATAAGCAAATTGTGCCACTAGCAAGAGGTAGTTATGGGAGAAAGGTGATGAGTGATATGTGTGTGTGTCACTGTATGTAGTATTCATGTGACTTTTCTCTAAATTTGAACTAGTTTCAAAATTAAAAGTGTTAACAAACTAATGAAGCATCCAGGCAATCAAGTTTAGAAATAACATTGTAACTTGCCTGAAGTATTATATTATTAGTTACACGAAGATTGGTTTGTTAGATTTGTTTTAAAAAGGCTTTACAGTGGTGATACATGCTATGATATCAAGGGAAATAAAACAATACAAAGACCTTCTATGCAAAGAGAATTAATCTGCTTCCCTCACCCACCTACTCTCTTACCCTAGCCCCCAACCTCTGCAAAGATAACTGGTGTTACCAGCCTGGTGTGAAGATTTCTCCAACTTACTCCTCTTTACACAGATGCATATAAACACATATGGTCACTTTTGTGTGTCTGGTTTGAACCAGGACCTACACACATCGGTCTAAAGTTTGCCTTTTTTTTTTAACCTTAATGCATGTCACAGGCAGTCTGTCCATTGGCAAATTTAGATCTAACACTTATTTTTTTCTGATTTTTTTAATAGTCATGCCATATCCATCAAAACTATGTCTTTTCTAAATAACATTTCATCTAGGTCATCAAAATAACCCAGTCCATGCTAGAAAATGTAGATAATTTATAAACATGAGAAAAGGAAATAAAAATCAGTGTAATCATTCCACCAGTGGTAACCACTTCTAGTGGTCCCTTCTATTTCCTTTAGGATTGTTTGCTATTCACCCATGGGCACCCAGGTATCTGTCAGTGTGAGGGTTGGTTAACAAAGATGATGCCATTTTTGTATGCTTTCTAGAGTGCTGCCCTTTTGATTTATTGTTATAAAAAGTATGCTTTATCCTGTGTATTAAATAATCTTATAAAACATGGAACTTGAAGGTAACTAAAACAAATTTTAAGTTAGGTTTGTCATGACTATGAAAAGGGAGAGACAGTCATGGAAGGCTTCCTGAAGGTCACAACATCTGAGCAAAGCCCTGAAGGGTGGACCAAAGTCAACCAAATAGAAGAGAAGGACAAACAGATATGCAGGCAGAGGGTACAGCACAAAGACCTGGAGCTAAGAAGAAGCTTGGGTTACAAAGTCTACCTGAAGTTTAATGATTTTAGGGCATAGGTTTGGGGTCTTGAATGGTTCCAGCTGTATAAAAAGACTTGGAGTTTGTCCTGAAGGCAGAAAAGATTTTTGAAAGACTTCATCCTGGAAGGGAGGGGAGACACTATGACCATGTTTGAGATTTACAATTTAGGATGAGCACACTGGTGACAGGGTGGGAGCAAGGGTGGGGAGGCACAAAAACTGTTTTAGGTTTGCAGAAATTTCTAGATGAATTCCTAATCTTTCTAGACTGACATCCTAAGCACCTATCCTGGTCTCTCCAGCAATGCAGGGCTACCATTGGAAGAGCTGCCTGAGTGTTTTTGGCAGTTGTGATGTTCTCAGCTGGTAGACGTTACCTCCCAGCCCCAGAGCTCCTGTTAACAGAACTGTTAAGAGTTTGCTGGAAGTGGATCTGGAAAATGTGTGTTAGGAAATCTATTCCTCTCTTCTACAGTTCCTTCTCTGACCTGTACTACACACACACACACACACACACACAAAGAATTCAAGGAATATTAGATCCTGGACACCTATATAATAATAGAACCCAGCAGATGGTCGGTTCTAACAGCCCATGAGTGAGTTGGTGGGTACTTCCTCACTTAATTATCTCTGGTCCAGTGGTCTCAGCATCTTGGATCTGGGCTCTCCTCAGAGATGAAGCCACCTTCCACATGGTACAGCTGGGGAATCCAAGGCCCTTGGAAGAAAAGACTACACAGATTAGTTATTTTAATAATCCTGGTTATATGTCAGAGTTTTGCTTTTACTCTTCTCTTATGAAAGCCACAAGGAGCCACGTGGTCATCCACCTTCCATAAGTACTGCCCCCATCTGAACCCTCCTTCCTCCCTAAGGCCTGGCTACCTGAGCTCTCCAGAGAAGATCATGTCTGCCAGAAATGCCAGTCAGTGTCACAGAGACAGAAACCTGTGTTTTTTTTTCCTACAAACATTTGTAGTCGTAAGTGGGAAAAAGAAAAGAAATACAAGGAAATCCATCAACCTAATTGTTTGGAAGTGAGATGTTTTCCATGAGGCATTAATAATGTTGACCTGGTAGTAATTTTTCATTTTCAACTCTGGTCTATTTCAGGTAACTCCCAGTGATGCAAATGAGGGGTGATTGTGTGTGTGTGTGTGTGTGTGTGTGCGCGCGCGCGTATCTGTGTGTGTGGGTGTGTACGCACATGCGCACTCACAACCAAGATCCAGGTAGAAGCCACAGTCAGCTGTAAATCTGTTTGATCTTGAGTCCTAGCACCTGATGATAGTGGTTGAGAGGCAGAGTTGTAGGTAGATAAGAACATATATATCTGCATTTGAACTCTGGCCCTGCCCCCCATGACCTGTGCCATCTGAAGAAATTGTACACCTTCTCCAGGACTTGGTTTCTTCAACTGCCGAGTGGAATGCTATCTTAATGATCTCATGGAGTATGAGTTATCACTGAGACGGTACCAGCAGGCAATACTTGTGGCTGTCATTTCCGTTGGAGGTTTACATACGAATGCATGCTGACATTGCAGTCCTAGATCATTTCACTCACAAGAACAAACCAGGTCTGCAGCAGGCAGAGAACAGAGTCCTCCATAATCTAAGGACTGGGGCAGTCTAAGTGTGTTCTTACAGTGAAGAGATGGAAGCACAGCCCAGTGAAAAGCCATGTTCTTAGAGGAAAGAAAGACAACACTGAAGCACCAAAAAAGCCTGAGGAGGGTAAGTGCCAAAATTCCAGCTGAAGAGACATGAAAGAGTCAAGTGCAAGAGCCACAACAAGTCAGGAAGTTCCAAACTGTGAGCCAAGAATGAGTGAGGAGACCGCACCAAGGCGCAGTATAGAAACAGCTGGAACATCTGCGCAGTCCTCTCTGCACTGGGCAAACACTCACCATAGTTCTTTCCTGGAGGGCCAGTGACAGGATACCTGGTTGCCACACTGGGCCCGTGTCCACACACCCAGAGAGATGGATCCTTCCCTTGCACACCAATTTGTCCTAGAACAGAGCAGACTCTAAGAAAAGGTGTTTGTAGCAGGATCTGTTGTATTATGCAAGATATTCATTTGCTAATTTGCATTTCCTTCACCTCTTAAAAAATGAAAAGCAGGAGCAAATAAATGATGAACAGAAGGGAAATTGAACAACCTAATAAATGAAAAGGCTGCCATGATGAAAGAATGAGTGCAGTTTGGAAACTAAATGAGTTCTGGTAAAGAGGGAGGCATTAGCTGCCTGGGGGAGGTGGCCCTGTGCTTTACCACTCCCACTCTTGACAGGGAGAAGGTTTCAAAGGGAACAGCAAGGTCCCAGTTCTTCCCATGTGCTGTGTGACCTGAGGCAAGTCACTGCATCTCTCTGAGCCTCAGTTTCTCTATCTGGCCTGCTTATCTTACTGGATTCTTGGGAGATCCACATTAATGATGTAGATGGGAAAACTGGAGCCCAACCAAGCACTTGCAGATCAATAGAAGGGCCTGCATTTAATGCAGTGGAGTGACTATACTGAAACCAGGCAGACTTGTCAGCCTTAGAAACATCATGGGGTGGGAAAATCACAGTGTGTGCACACAGGTCTGAGCTTCGATACTGAACGTATCATCTATTAACTTGGGTATGTCCCCTAGCTTTCTCCAAGCCTCAGGTTCCCATAGGTGAAATGGGGAAAATACTACTTGCACCTTCATTGTACTGATCAAGGAAGCATGTAAGATGGTACCTGCCACTTAGCAGGTGCTCAATTAAAGCAGGTTTTACTCACATGCTTGCCCTGTTTGCCCTAATTTCTTAATAAACCAGACCCTGCTTCATGAAACTATAGAGACTAACTGCAAAAACACATCATTGCAGGATATTTTTTTTTGAGCTTTCAGAAAGGTTAAAAATGTTTAGCTCAGGAGTAGCCTGTGTCTTTCTCAGAGTCAGAGCATTTTTAATTTACTGTGAATACAATCCTAAGTCAGCCCCTGCTTCAAAATACAAATCTTGCAGCAGATTTGACATCAGGAAAGTAATGAGGAGGCATAAACCATTAAAAACTTGGCCTGCTTATCTGCAGGTAAGAATGGAAATAAAGCACACACACACAAATACATTTTTACACATAACCATTTGAAGTATGGATTTATCAACTTCTATTCATCTAATCTTGTATATAGCTCTAAACCCAGGCACTTGCCTGTAGTTGGGATTTTTCAGATTCTGTTCCTTAGAGCTAGTCTAGACCCAAGGCTTCACAGGAGGACACTTAGCTCAGCAAGACTGAGGCTCCCCTGCAGCTACAATGTCCTTAAATTATTTTAAACATTGAAATCCAGTGAGAGGGTCTATATTATATGCATTATATGCTGTGTGTTAAAAATATGCATATATGTTTTCTCTTGATGTAAAACAGTGACAGTGGGCGGACAAGGTACGGTGGGACTGGGTGGTAGAACGGGTGGCACAAGCCTCTTTCTGTCCTACCCAGAGACTGTTCTTTGAGCCTGGAGCTAATGTCTACCTTCTAATGCAGGCATGGTGACACTCCGAGCAGCTGAGCAGCACTGGGCTTAGCTTTGGGGTTCAAACAAGGAGGCCAATGGTCTCACACAGGGAATGATCTCCTGTCTGCACCTCCAAGTCCTGAGGCTGGCCACCTGCGGCCCCTGGCTCCTCCAGAATGTGAAACCTCCCTGTGGGTGGATGTTAAGCCAGAACTGATTCAGATCATTTCAGAGCAACACAAGGGAACTGAACCTGAATTCTTGGAGTTCCTACAGTGGGGCCGGTAGCTCACACACAGTGTCATATCACTTTCCTGAGAAGCTCATATTTGTAGCCCTGGTGGACATACAAGAAAACTCAGAAGATAAGCAAGTCGCCTAAGACTGACATAACTAGCAAGTGTTAGAGGCAAGATTACTTCCCGGGAATGTTTGGCCCTACGAGTCTGCGCCCCAGCAGCCTTCCCATACTCCTCCCTGTAAACTGATCCTCATCTCTTCTGGACTGCTCCCTGCTTTCCAGGACCACCTGCTCCCCTCCAGCAATCTCACCTCCTCACTAACAGGCCAGTGGGGCCACAGCCTCTGGCTCCTTCATCACTGCCTGAGAGGCCAAGATGGTCAGCTGCTTCCATGATCTGTTGGATTCACAATAGAAAATAGTCCCACTGCACGTTCCACCCCTTCTGACCAGTTTCACTGCCACATCCTCAGCCACTCCAGCCACATTACCTATTGCTGATTTCCACGAGTAAGTCAGTCATACACCCACCACAGGTCCTTTGCACTTTCTGTCTCCTCTGCTTGGAATGCTCGTCCCCAAGATCTCCACATGGCTCACTCTTTCTCTCTGCTTTGCAATCTTGACTGCTGAGCTGCAAGTCAGATCTAGCTTTCTCAGGGAGAACAACCATGACCACCCTGTTTTCAGCAGCAAATCACACCCACTTTTCCCCTGGCATCCCAATTCTGTTCACCATCTCACTGTTTATTTCATATTTCATATTACCTTTCCACATACCATGTCCTTTCCTTGTTTGTTAGGTTTATTGTTCTCTGCTGTCTCCCCAGATCCATGTTCCTATACTGCAGAATGCAAGCTCCCCGGGGCACAGGAATCTATATCTTTTGTCTGCTGACACGGTCCAGATGCCTCAAGCAGCCCTCTGATGCAGAAGAGATGCTCAGGGTGTATGGGTTGAATGAGGGACTGCATGCGTGACCTACAAAGCCAAGACTTACCTGCCTCTGCTCAGTGGGGGACACCCTGCCTCTCTCTATGCACCCACAGGGGCACCTGCTCTTGCCTTGGTGGGCTCACTCCTTTTGTCCCAGGGAGCCAAAAAGAATGGCCCTGTTGAGGCTTATTTCCTGCTGGCCTCCAGGTGGCCAGTAGACACAGTGCCCTCTCCCTGTAACTCTTAGTTTTCTAGAAACCACCTCATTCTCCTTGTCTCCACCTCCTGGAAATGTTTCCTTCAAAGATGCTGTTGGATTCAAAGCCCAAGAAACAAATTCAGATGTATTTTTCTGGATCCACAGTGTTTCACAAAAAGCAAACTGGTGAGAGAGAGAGAGAGAGAGAGAGAGAAAGAGAGAGAGAGAGAGAGATCCAAGAGGAAAATAGTAGCTGGACACCTAAGGTTTCTTAGGTCTTAGTTATTTGTATTTGGCATCTCACCCTGCTCTGTGTCAAAGACGTTGAAATACACAAAGAATAAAGCTTTTCCTGCATGAAATATAACTTATCCCATGTGAAACCTTACGCTTTGCTGTAAAATGCTTCCAAAGGATTTTACAAACTGTTTGCAGTTATCTGGCTACAGGTTGCTCATACAACTCCCCCCAACTACGATTTCCTAACAACCATTCTGTGTACTCTGGAATACCTGCGGGGAGAAGAAAATATAGCCCATACATTATTTTCAACTGCAATGAAATTTTAATAAAGGCCCTTATGGAACAATTAATGAAGTTGACATGACATGATGTTGACTTTTTTATAGACATGTAAATAAACATTCATTTCATTTCTAGCTTTTTATTTTTGTGTTTTGGAACCAATATGTTTTTTCAGCCACTTCTTCTACCCTCCCCCCATTTGGGGGGCGGGGGATTGGGCTATTGCAAACCTTCTAGATCTCACGTGCTGCACTAGTGGATAAATTGGCTAAACCAGTGGAAATGAGAAACACTGGGTGCTACCTGAATCTTGCTGTGCAAGCTTGAACAAGTCCCTAATAAACTCTAAGCCTAAGGTTTGCTATCCCTAAAATTGGGATTATGGCTCCCCATGAAGGAATCAAAAGTTATGTATGTCAAAAGTGCTTTGCAGACAGCAGGCACTGTTCCCACGTTCTTTCAGACCAACCTTGCCAACTGCCTTTCATTTGGACTCGGCAGAAGCAATTCCTTATTTCCTTATGAGCAGGCAGAAACCTCACACAGCCTTGTACTACTTTCTAACACAGTACCTGCTGTTGGTCCAGCTGCTCCCTGACACCTAATTGCTCACTGGTCTGGTCACTGGGCCTGCCTGGGTTTTAGTACGTTGCACCACTACATTGAAGCTTGTTTTAAACACAGGCAGGGGATACAGCGTTGACTAAATGCCTAGTTGTGTGTACTGTGCATTTACACATCCTGTCACTGTATCCTCCCAGAAGCCTATGCACACATAAGGGCTCTGTTTCCCTCTCCACCTTCTCCCTCCCTGAATGGAGCATCTACATTGCCTGTACCTTCAGACTGGAAGCTGGGAGCCACTATTTATGGTTATGCCCCATCCCCGCTGTCAGTCCTACTTTGATCTGTCAGCCAGTCACCAAATCCACCTTCCACATGGATCCTGAGTTCTGCCACCTCTCTCCATCTGCATGGCTGCTGTGACCTTTGACGTGGATGGTGCATCCCCAAACAGGCCTTCCCACATCCATGGGGACCTCCCCCTTCCATCCTCTTCTAGACATCCGTGGTGTTTCAGACAGGTTAATCAGGTCAGTTTGGTCCCTGCTTTCCCCCGTCAGCATGTCTCCGACCCCTCACAGTGTCTGCATACCTTAGTGCCTCTCTTGGCTCTGGCCACCGCAGTGCTCAGGGCTCCTGACACTCACCTCTTCTTGGTTTCTTAAGGAGCCACCAGGCTCCTGGCACCTTTGCCTGTGTGTTGCCACTGCTCTCCAACACCTCAAGCAGTGGGTTCTGTCTCACTCAGCTCAGCAGCCACCTCCTCTAGGAAGTCTACCCAGATATCTAGACACATCAGGCACTCTCTTTCCCTAGCACCATTTCTGAATTTTGTGCACAGCTCTAAAAGCACTTTGTAATCTGCACTTTTGTTTCCATATTCATGCAATATCTGCCTCCATATAGTCGGTCATACCAAGAGGGCATGGACTGTGTGCTTATGCAGCACAGTGGCTGGGACCCACTGCAAATCCAGTGACAGTTGTTGAGTGAAGATTTCCATATTGACTCAGCGTAGAAAACAGATGTTGAGCCCAGAGATGAGCTGAAACTCTAGTGCCTTTAGGATCCTAGCAGCCTCTTCTGGAGGCCCTGAGCCTCTTCTGGAGGCCCTGTTCCTATTTCTGTAATGGCTCTCACTGCGCTTTAATTCATCCTTTCCTCACCTCTTCCATTAGATTGTGAACTTCTCAAATACAGGAACCATGTGTGCCAGCATCCAGCCTTGAAATATGTTGAGGAAAAGAAGTCCAATAGAACTCAGGTGGAGAGAGTGGGAGTCCTGATTGGGTGTCCTTGTGAATGCACACACTGTGTGGTTATAGTTATGATGTTATGGTCCATATTAAAATAATAAGTATAGTATTATGTGATTGTTATCATAGAAAAGATTATGGCAGTGCTGCAGACAGCCACCACCATGACTGCATGCTATCCTTTTGTCATGGGTGAGACCAAGAGGGCTGATGAGAGGAGAATCTAACCCAAGGTCATGTGCTTAAAGGTTCAAGACTAGTGCTCAGCACCTACTCACTCTCATGTTCTCTTTCTTCTCCTTCCCACCATGAACCTGTGCCACCTGGCTCCTCTCCTCTGCATCCTCACTCAGGCCGGATGCTACCCCATCAAGAAAGACGGGAAAAAATAGTAGGACCACACATTGTCACCTATGTTCAAGGTCATGTGTTGAATGCATAGGTTCCGCTGTCCAATGACCAGGTGAGGGCTGAGGGTTTTTCAGGAGAGCAAGGCGTGACCAGCACATGCCACTTTTGTTAATGAGAATTGCTGAGTCCTCCCTGAGTGCTGTTCAGGGGCATAGATTCTCCTATCAAACTAGATCATTATGCCTTTGATTGCTCTTTTGTTACCAAGGTTGATTGTGTGTGAGCTTTATGTGCATATGCTTAAACCCTTTAGCTAAACATCTGCATGACACGTCAAAATTATATCTATTATAAAAATTATATCTAATACCTATTATGCCAGGAACTGGGCTAAGCATTTTATATGTTCACTCGTGTAAACAATACTGTGATTAATTTGGCCAAAAAGACCTCCCAGTCATACAAATCAAGTCTCCACAGGCTTCCCTGAGGCTTTATTTTCTAGTCTGGTTGTCCATATAGTTTATTCAAATTGGTCTATGGTCACTTAACCTGCCTTTCCGATGTGACTAGAAGACAAATACACAGCTCTCTCAAATGCTGCAATGCAAAGCCAGTATTATTGCACAAGTTTCTATTCCAGATGGGGACGATCTCCAAGTATTTGATCACATGCAAGCATCTGTTCTAATGGCATCACTTGTATGATTCCACACTTTTGTAGGCTAGGAAGGGCTGCACAGAGACACAAGGGCAGAAAGACCTTGTCAGTTTAATTTGCTCAGCACCACACTTATCCCAGCATCATGTATTGTTTGCTGTTGTTTCACAAACTTGCAGGTGTGAATTGGGGTGATGGTTTTCCTGGGAAAACACCTAGACAGTCCTTTTCATGTTACATAAGAGGAAATGGAGGCTCAGGGAGGTTTTGTGGCTTAACCAAAGTCACACACCCCATTTGTGGCAGAGCTATGACTAGAATCCAGTTCTCTCAACTCCCAGCTGAGTGGTCATTCATTTAGAGGGTCAAAAAATGATCAAGAAGAAGCTAGGGATGGGTATGTGGAATTCTTCATACTATTCTTTCTACTTCAGCTTGTTTGATATTTTCCATACTGAAAAAGTTTTTTTTAAGTTTTAAAAAGGCCCTAAAAGAGTGTTTGATTATAGCAACAGTGAGTCCTGTTTTATATGCACCTCTTCAAAGAAGATTTGTTTAATTCTTCCCAGGGGAATCTTTCCTATATACTGAATTCTCTTGACACTGCACAGTCTGTTCTACACATAATAACTAATGGCGAAGCAGCGGTGGTTTTCCCCCTACCCTTTAGTCTATGAGCCAGAACAAAAGACTTCCCTTCTTTGAAGCTCTGTGTCCCCTCGGGAGCTGACCTCAAGTTTCTCCATCCTTAATTCCCACGTATCTGCCCACATCCAAGCCTCCAAGCCAAGGCGTCCCAAATTTAGCCACCACCGATCACTCCAGTACCAACATTTTCCTTTGAAGTGGCTCATTCTATTGGTTTCACTATAGTTTCAGAGGAAACTATCGTGTCATTGCTATTGATGGAAAATCAGGCATATTTTCTGTGAAATCACAGTGTGCTATACCCACTCCACTTATTCTAACAGTCATTAGGAAATGCATACTATTAAGAAAATAAAGTGTTCATCAATGTACAATTTAAAATTTCAATTTAGAACAAGCTTTGAGAAATGTTGTCATCATTTGCTATTCTCCTGGGAGAAGCTATGTTAGTATCTCTATGCAGAATGCAGGGCTGCATTTGTGTGACATCTGTGTTTGTACTTATGTGTTCTCAGCAGTGGAATACATCATCTGACCACTGCAACTATCAGGTCCTGGCCCAGCTTTGGCTATGTGTTCCAGGAAGCTGGACTGCTGTATGGCCGCAGGCATGTGGTATATAGCAAGCCAAGCAGAAAGTCCAGCATTCATCTCTCTGCAGGGCTTTCTTATTCTCTGCCCACCCTCCCTGCACAATCCCCAGAAAATGAGCAAACTGCCCTGGAAAGAACTTTACCCACCATTGTCAGTAATGGAAATAGAGCAAATATAGACAGAGCCAGAAAGGCATGGAGCTCGGCTAGAAAATAGATGTTTTATGGAGGTGATTATCCGCTAAAGTGGAATTTGTAAATTGGGAGCTCCCAGACGTCTCAGGATTACTCTTGTGAATGTCAAGGATTTAACACTCAAATGTTTATCCAATGGACATGGCTTTGGAACCACAAAGACTAGGTTTAAATCCAATTCAGGTCATCCTGAAAAGTCACTTACATCCTCTGAGCTTCATTTGCTTTATCTGTGGAATGGGGTAATAATACCAATTTTGTTGTGCATAATATGTTCAAGGTTAAAGTGGAGAATATTTATGACTGTATTCTAATGTTCTGAGACTATGACAGTGAGAATATTGGTGCCAGCAGATCACTCCCAAGACAACCTATACAACTCGGGATGTTCTAGTACACTCATAAGCATCTTTTGGCTTGAAGGAATCTCCCTGGCTTGGTTGCAAAGTCTAGAAAGACAGGACCACACCTTCTTTAAATAACATGGAATGAACAAGCACAGTCTATGTGGGCAGTGAGTTCACTGAGCATGCATCCTGCATAAAATCAAGTTGAATTATATCACGGGATTGTTAGGGTCTTCAAGAACATTCAATACACACAGCCTTCTTTCAGGCCCAGTTGGAGAACCATTTGAAAAATAAGAAAAAAGTAAACCAGAGAGAAGCCAAAATGTTACTTTTATAACCAATAAGGCCAGCATAAGGAATGGTTTGTGTCTGTGGGAAAATGACCTCCCTCACCTATAATTCTCAACTTGAGAATTATACAGATTCACCTTACAATCAGACAGCACAGGACTGAGACAACCCTCCCCGCTGTAATGAAAAAACAGAGAATGCAAAAACAGGGACTGAACAAAGAGAACACAGAATGAGAAGAAAGGCCAAAATAGTGCTTGAATGAAACCCCCAAATGGGAAGGAACTAACAAAGGAAAAGAAGTACCCCCTTAGCCAGGGGATATTTGTTACATTTTTTTCCTAATTTACCGCTTCCCAAGAACTGATATTCTGCAAATCTTAAATATTAAGCACCCAACACTCCCTTATAAAGCAAGGGCAGGAGTTGCAGCATGGTGATAGTGCAAATAAGCTGGAATGAGGGAGACCTGGATTTAAAGACAGCTCTGCTTGCCACAGACTATCTCTGTGACCTTAAACCACCCTTTCAACTGCCTAGGCTTCTGTTCCCTGAGCAGAGAAGGAGATCTACGACCCCTACCTCCCAGAGTTGGTCTGGGTGATAAAGGAGAACATGAGTGTGCCGGTGCCTCACTAGCAGTGCAGGGTAGGCCTTCCCTAAGGTACCCGAAGAGCTAAACACACCAGCTTCTGGTATGCCGAAGTCCCGCTTTTGATGTTTTATATTGCCATGAAAGGATAGGGCACATGCCTGTAAGAGCATCCTAGCTGATGGAAGAAGATACCTGGGTATGGAACAGCAAGATGAGAACCCAACAGGAGCGGAAATGGAAGGCTCACCCCACCCCCAGGCCTGCAGCTCTCTTCTGCTCCTGGCTACGCAGGGACAGGGAGCTGGCAGCCTCTCATAGTCTCTCATAACCCTTAAGTAGACCAGAGGGAAACTAATTAAATGGCAAGCTCTACTCAGACCAAGAGCTCCAGGTCTGAGTTGCATGGAACCTGGCAGGGCCCCTGGAGATGAGGCCACTCACTGTTCACTTCCTGAACAGTTGCCTAGCACCCAACCTCTCCCATCTCCCTGGCAGGCTTCTCGCTCCATTCAACCTCCACAAAGGGCAGCCACTTGGGTGGAGGATCTGGAAGGAAGAACACGCACACATAGCAGAATGGAAAGAAATGCTCTCTGCCCTCCTGGGCTTCAAAAAGATGGTTGTAGGGCCCAGATTGATGTGCCCAGCTGCTGTGACCCGGACCTCTACCTTGGCAAGGAAGTAGGGCAGTGTTGTCATAGCTAGTGTTTTTATGATAGTCATCTGTGTTCTTCCAAAACAACCAAGGATGGCCTCATGCTACACAGCCCAAGTCAGGGCAGGGATGGGACCAGAACTTCCAGGCCCAGATCATCCACATCAGCCATCTAAAAGTGTGTCTATCTGGGAGCTTTTGGCTCCTGTAGTATAAACTCATTCAACAGTAAATCTTTACTGTGAACCTGCTAAGTGCTTTTGTCAGCCCCAGATCTGGTTTCTATCCTATAGTCCAGCAGGATAGACAAGAGGTCAACAGGCAGAGAGGGAACACTAGGAAGTGCTGTGTTGAGGGAGTGCCAGTCAGGGAGCTGTGACTCAGTCTCAGAGAGTGGGCTTCCTGGAAGAAGAGATGTTTTAAGAGTAGCATGTGCAAAGGCCTAGCCGCTAGAGAGAAAGTTAGAGGAGGGACTACGCACAACGTAGCCAGTTGGTGTGTCTCAAATGTCATTCAGAACTTGGATTTGGAGCACTGAGAAAGCTCACCTTGGCTCTGTTCCCGTTTCTCAGCAAAGTTCCTTAATAACTTAAAGTCACTTCTTGTGTATGCAAGAGTGAGAAAGATCATAACATTTGCTGACCACCTACTATGTGCACGCCAGTCACAATCGCATCACACCATCTTAAGAATCCCCACTCATTCATTCAACAAATATTTGTTGATCACTTACCATGTGCTAGACCATGCTCCAGGCACTAAATTATACACCACTGGGCAAAGCAGACCAGCAGCCCCCACCCTTCAGAGCTTGCGCTCAAGTTCCAATGGATATGAGGGCAAATGCATATGCCAATGAAACACACAGTTGGTCAGATAGGACTCACAAAGGAAACGAAGGCAATAAAGGGTAGGGGTTTGCTGCACCTGGAAGGGTCATGATTTTAGTTAGGTACCCAGGAAAGGCCTCATACTTGAGCAACAACATAAAAAGGAATCAGCAAGCTTTGTAGCTGTAGGGGGTTGGGGTGTTCCAGGCAGAGGGAACAGCAGGTGCAAAGGCCTGAGATAAGTGTAGTCCTGGTGTGTCCGGCTCTGAGGAGGAGGTCAGTGCCGGAGAGATGGAAGTGGAGGCACGGTCAGGTCTCATGGAGGTGGCAGGCTGCCATGAGCACATGACTCTTCGAGGAGTAAAGCGGGCAAAAACGAGTCCATTTTGGGCAGAGCAACAGAAGCTAATGTTTGATCACTTTAATGTCAAGGATATCCTGAAGGAGGCAGCAGAGGAAATAAAGGGACCAGTGGTGAGGCAGTCAAAACCTGGCATTGCCCAGGGTCACACCACTCACTGGCCTCCCCAGAACCCCAGGGCCTCGGTAGCTCTCTGTGGGGACAAGTTCAAGGAACAGCCTCAGAGTCCATAAACCTAGCAGCTCCTGCAGGCTTTCTCCAGTGGCACCTCACACTCTGCAAGATTCTTCACCACAAAACCAGCTAGTGCAGGACATCAGCCCCAGCGGCACACGTGGATCTGGCCTGGGAGCAGAGCTTTCCACACAAACAAAAACAACACGTGACCATGAGAATGCAGCCTCTTTGGTGATCATGCTGGGCAGCTCTGGCCTCATAATTGCACTGGCCTACTGAGTTTGAATCCTGATAACTCAAATTTTCTGTGCCCCAGTTTCCTTCTTTGTAAAATGAGATAATAGCTCCCAAGGCACTGGGGAAGATTCAGTGGGCTAATGGATGAGAAGCTCCTAACGTAGTGTGGGATGCAGAGAAGGTGCTCAGTTGTGGCCATGGAGGGATGGATGTAGCCATGGCAATGGCCATCCAAGAGGAAGAGTGGGACTCCCTGAGACAGTGGCACATAAGTCAGCACCAACATTAGCAGCCCTGAAGGACAGGCTTAGAACCAACAGTGGGGCAGCCACCATGTGTCCAGCGGCTATCTCAGTAACCCTTCCTTAGCTCTGCCAGGTAGACATGCTGCATGTAATTGACAGATATGTAGACTGAGGGCCAGAACTGGCAATGTGCCTAATTTCCAAGTGGGAATGTCAGGTCTTTCTCACTCCGGAGAACTTCCCTCACTCCAGACCCTGCTGTGATACCAACTGTGTCCAACCTAAGACAGCTCTGGCTGACAGGTCACATCTCCTGCCTCACTCACCTCCCTTAGGGTCTTCTGGAAGCCAAGCAAGAACCCCCTCTAGTCCTAGGGGTGCTCTGCTGTCTGCACAGATGATGGACTTCTCGATGACATTATGTCTGACATGGCTGGGAATTCTCAGTGTCCCTATACCAGAATTTGTCTCAGTATCCTCAGGCTGGAGTAACAAATTACCCCAGAATGTGTGGCTTACAAGGATAGGAATGCCACACTCTCTTGTGTGAGTGCCAAAAGTCTAAAAGCAATGTATTAGCAAAATCAGGATCCTTTGAGGCAGCAAAGACTTCTCTCCTTTTCTTCTGCTGGGTCCGGGAGCCCATGACTGTTACAAGGCAGCACATCACCATCTCTGTCCTCACCATGGTATTAGGAGGTGGGCTTTTGAGAGATGATTAGATTATGAAGATAGATCTCTGGTGGGTGAGGTTAGTGCCTTATTAAACAGGTCTCAAAGAGCTCCCTTCCCTGTTTCCACCGTAAGCAGACACAACAATAAGATGCTGTCTATGAGCCAGGAAACAAGTTCTCACCACAACCAGCTCTGCTAGCACCTTCATCTTGGACTTGTCAGCCTCCAGAATTGTGAGCAATGAATGTTTTTTGTTTAAACTTCCCTAAATAATTAAGACAATAGCTCCAGACACTTGATCTTTCCTCATACCACAGAAATGGTTAAACCCAGCTTCTGTGAACAACAGATAAGGGCTCCTCTGAAATCACTCACCTCCCACCACAGGACCCATAATTCTGGGTCAACAAAGCACTCACAAACCACCAGGCCAACCTTTAGCCAAGCTGGCTGGCTGCAGGCACCTGGCCAGGACATCATATCCTCAGCCTTTCCAGGGGCCAGGAGAAACCCGGTAAGCACAGGAAGCCTCTCAGTTTTTAGTAAATTATAGGGAGGAACTTGGCCAGCCCCAAACCTCATAAAAAGTGGATGACATCATTGTATAACACCCATGGCTTTTTACAAACTTCACCTTCCCTTCACAAAGCTGCTAACTTCAAAGGTAAAAAACTTGCTCTGGGCATTTTGGTAGCTGTAATAAAATGCATTCCCACAGGAAATATGGGCTCTGTTTCAGCCTCAGAAAGAGGGCAGTGTGACCATCTGGGTTCTCATGTGTAGCTTCTTATGGGTAACAGGTTTCATCTCCACACATCCGATTTGTACTAAGGACTGCCCACCGGTGGCCATGACCTACTTTCTCTTTCATAGAACCATACCCTGGGCTCGGCGGGGCCACCCCACTTAAAGAAAACCCAGAACACGGAAGTCAGACTACAAAGCCCACAAACCAAGGTGTCTATGATAATCTTCTTTACCAAAACATGAAAAAAATGTGTCTTTCCATGTATGAGGGGCTCTTTTTTAAAGCAATTGCTCCCAAAGTGATTTAACACAGGGAGCTGAGATACCAAACCTTCCCAGTCATCGCTGTCCAAAGCAGCATTGGCAAAACACGATGTGTGGCCCATGACCACCCAGGCTGATGCCGTTGAGGAAAACAATGACAACAACAAAACAAATAGAAAGACATGCAGATTTTTGACAAAAGCATAGCAGAATGGCTGCTTATGCTGCTGCAGGCCCAGCATTCTGGCCTGTCTACGTATGGGTTTTAATTTCTGATTCCGTGACCTAAAGTACTGTCTTGAAATTTCTGAAAAGAATGTATGTACATGTGAATTGGGTCAGGTAGTAGAATTCAGTTCAGAGGAAAACAGCACACAGGGTGTAGTGTGTGGATTTTATGTTTCTAGAGTGAAACCTCTGAGGGAAATGATCTGAGGCTCTCTCTCTCTCTCTCTCTCTTTCTCTCTTTTCCCCCCCATCTCTCTCCCTCTCTCAGGGTTCTGTCCGGCAGCCTGCCCATGGAGAGAGTGGGGATTAGGTGGCACCTCAGTACAGGTTTTGGCCCAAGATGTCAAATCCTAGATTATTAGAAGGGATCCTCAGGGATCATCTGGTGTCGCCATCTTCAGGTGCTAGAAGGGGTAAAAGAATTGATCCCTGGTCCTCCATTTCTATATGGACTGGCCAGACCATCAATATAGCTGTTCTCAGCTCCTGTTACATAACTGCCTCCTCCGCTTCACAAATCAAAGGCAGGCCTTGCACTTTCTAGGGGGCATTGCCCTGAGGAGTACAAATCTCAGGACACCAAAGGGAACATTCAAGACTGTGGAGGGCCAAAGGAAGAAGACCCGAGGGCAATGCACAGTACAAGAAATAAGGCAGGGAACCCACAGGTGTCGGAGGGCTCTGCTATGCCTTCATCCATCTCTACCCAGGTATCCATCTCGTCTATCTTAACATTGAGAAGCAGCCACAGAGATGCATATTAGCAGGTTTATTTGAATTTAAAAATGATGTCAAACTGTTTGGGTTGAATGTAAGTCTGAATTGGCTCTTTGCTTTGACAGTAAGGTGGTGTAGAAAGGACACTTTACATCAATTCAACGAATGACATTTGCAGACCAAGGTTTTGGTGAAAATATGCTTGAAAGTAGAAATAAACTCTGTTTAGATGCTGCTTACAAGTTGTTTGAGGTACGTCTTAGTCTGCTAGGACTGCCATGATGAAATATTGTAGACTGGATGGCTTAAACTTCAAAAGCTTTATTTCTCTCAGTTCTGAAAACTGAGAAGGCCAAGAGCAATGTGCCAGCCAATTTGGCTCCCAGTGAGAGTCCTCTACTTCATTTGCAGAAGCCTGCACATAGCAGGAAGAGAAAGCAAGATTCTCTCTCTCTCTCTCTCTCTCTCTCTCTCTCTCTCTCTCTCTCTCTCTCTCAGGATAGAATGAAGGCCCTCACCCATTCTATGCACCTTTTCCACCACTGAGATATATACCAGCCCCTCTCTTTATAAGGGCATTTATCCCATCATGAGAACCCCGTCTTCAATTTAGTCTAAACCTCATTACCAGCCAAAGACACCATCTCCAAATGCCACCACTTTTGGGACTAGGGATTCTACCTATGAACTTTCACAGGGACACAAACATTTTTTCCATCAAAAGGTATTCGACCATTTTTCAAATTTCTATTATGTTACCATAGTTGTGAAGAGCACTGATCAAGTCCCTCGCATACTCTTGATGATATCGTAGACAGTAAATATTTGTAGAGTTAGAAAACTAACGAGTGGATATAGATGAGAGTTCTGAAACTGCAGCAAACACTGTATTTTTATAAAAATAATTGGCAATAAATTGTTCACTTAAAAATTGCTAAAATGGCACATTGTGTGTTATGTGTATTTACTGCAGTGGAAAAAAGAAAGTGGCAGAATTGGGGAGCACTCTGACTCTTAGCCAGTGCTCCGAGTTAGCCTCCTCCATTGGCTGTCTCAGCTTTGAGTGAACAGTGTCGCTGGGGAGTTGTCGAGAGTCCACAGCAAGGCAGAGACTCCACCATTGACGGATGCCAAAGAAAGACAGAAAAGCAGGCTGGGGAGAAGGTTTCTAGGCTTAAGATACCATAAGGTCAAGGAGTGGTGCCAGGACCCTACTGGCAGCCTCCAAGGCCCCTTCGAGCCTGATGGATGGGCAGCAAGTTCAGCAGCTAAGGCTCGGATTAGGGTTTGCGATCAGCGGTAGTGTCCTGTCAAGTCTAGGGTAGGACTTCAGTTAGTTCTTTGGGGGCATAGCGAGAGGGTCCAGCCAGGAGGAGACAGAGCTGGCACAAACAAGGGACAATTGGGATGCCTTCAAATCTGGACCCCCATGCACTAGCTCCCCACTCCCTAGATTACACTCCACCATCTGGAGTTCGTTCCAGGGAGTACAAGTCCTGCAAACAACATAAGGATTCATTTTCTCTACAAGACAAGAAAAACAGGTAGCAGGCCAGCTAACGCCATGTCCCCCATCAAGAAGTCACCTAGAGATACCTCCTTTCCCTCATCCTGAGCAATATGATGCCCAGATTGGCATCTAACCATAAGGGGAATCCACTGCCCAGCTCGTTCCACCTCAAAACTCAGCTTCCAAAGGACAAGACAACCTTGCTATAGGCTTCCAAAGCTGTGGGCTTCCCTAATTCTTCCCTTTGTTTAACAAAGAGGTTTTCTGTTTCTCTCTTTCAAGGCACATGGCACCCGGTATTGAGCTCATGGCAGGCATTTGATAAAGATTTCATCAATACTAATTTTAAAATATGTATTTCCTGTGAGCATATAGGAAATGAATGAGGGTCTCTGGGTCCATCTGGAAGATTTAGGCTGATTATACTTGGCTGTTCCTTTAATATCTCCTTGAAAAACATCCCAGGCACACCCTGAATATGATGTGGCTTATTCCTCAATAGCCACCAGGTACTTTACATCATCATTACTAATTCTCACAGCACCCTAAGCTTGGCAATATTATTTCTCATTTTACAGATGAGAGATTTGTGTCTAGACAGTGAAATCATTCAACATCACATAGCGTGTAAGTGGCTGAGTTGGAGTGGGTTCCCATGGCTGACTCCAAAGCCTCAGCCAGTGTGTCCACAGCTTCCATGACTGGCTGTAGGGAGAGCATTGTTGGGCTTCTCAGGAAATAGCCAGTGCTACCCACTGCATCACCTTCAGACCAGCTTCTTTGGTTCTGCAGAACATAAGAGGACAGCCACCACCAACTGACCTATAAAGAAGTGGGTGAATCTGCAAGGAACACAGTTTTAATCTCTTCTTCTGTGCATTAGGCAAGAGGGATACTCCTGAAAAGTCGGTGTTTTTTTTAAAAGACTACTGTATCAAAACCAGCTCCATCTCTTTTGAACATATTTTCACTAAGTAAGCACCTCCAATTAGTAACCCCAGCATCCACACTGTGCGTGATGACAGTGCACATACAACTACCTCCATGGTCCCTGCTGCATACCAACATGATTATCCCTGTTTTATAGAGGGAAGGCAGAGGCTTATGGAGCAAACAGAGCCCCTGCCAGCTCACCCAGCTGAGGAAATGACAGAACCACCCTCAAGCCTGGTCTCCAAGTCCACATTTTCACTCTGTGCATTCATCCACCAGCTTCTGCCTCTGCTACCAGAGTGAGCAGTGGTGACAAGATGAGAGGGGCAAAAGTCATTCCCACTGGTCATGACCTCTAAGCTCATGGCCTCCATGTCACCTTCCTTGTATCACCTGGATGGTTCATAAGTTTTTCTGGGCTTTGGCTTCCACCAAAGAAGGACACTCTTGCAGAGCATCTCCTGAGCTTAGGAAGCAGAATTTCTAATATATATTGAGTTACTACAGCACATGACAGAGCTCACAGTTGGCTGCCGGCACCTTACAGTGACCAGATGGTAGCTTTCAACCCTTCAGGGGCTTCTGACCATTTATTAGACAGAGATGGAGGCTATTTCTATGCCTCATCTCCTGAAAATAAATCTTTCAGTAGGGATCCCAAGTGTGTACATGAAAACAGTATGGCTCCCATGTGAGGTGTGGGGAAGGGAACAGATGTCCTGTGTGACTCCTTGGCTGCTGGGTATATCTCCACAGGCCCAATATGTGTCCCAGAATCCCACAACAGGGATGAGAGGGTTGGGAAGGTCTTGCAAGTTCATACAGTTCAAAAGTCCATCAAAGGCTAGAATCACACCCAGGAGTTGCCTACTACTTGTTTGAATAGGTTGGGTGGTGAGACATTCCCTCCCAGAGCAGCCAGGACTGGAAAGTCCCCTGAGAATCATCTGATCTGATCCTTTCCTTGTACAGATGGAGACATTTTCAAAACCAGGGAGACAGCTTGTTCCAAGGTCAGCCAGCTAGTCCAGCAACAAAGAGACATCTATTTATTGTCTCTGGCACGTCCCCTTCTCCAGCCATATTTTATTACCCAGAATGAGCCATGCTACTGCTTGTCTTCGTGTCTGTGCTCACTCTGTGCCACTCCAGCCGTGCCCTTCACGCTGTACCTCACCTCTCCCATCTGTATGGAAAAACACCTCTGCCTTTCAAGGACCCACTCAGGCATTTTCTCTTCTGTGAAGTCTTGCCTGAGACCTTTCTCCCACAGTTAAAAAAAACTTTCCCCCTTCTGTGCTCTGGGTGTGACCAGTACAGACAGCAACCAAAGCACTGGTCACACTAGATGCTACCTATTTCAGTCCATCTCCCATTGCTGACTCTGCTGCCAGGCCCCTGACAGCAGAGACCACGTCCTCATGTCTGTTCTTCAAGCCAGAGCTTCTCTGGCTCTTGCCATGGAACGATTATTGAATAAACATATAAATGAAGGATTGAGTGAATGAACTCGCAATTAGCTAGGAATTCTGTAAGCCCCTATAAGACCTCCTAAATCTTTATTGTCTCTCAATTTTACTCCTTTCCTTGCCTCCTTTTTTTAAATGTTTTTATTTTAAAAAGAAACGATACAGAATTTCAAAAATAGGAGGAAATTGACACTGCTTAATACATTGCATATTGTTATCTCAGAAGTGATTGTTCAGGTTACAAGATTTAGTCATGAAAAATTATGAAACAATCAATGAAAGCACAAACTTCTTTTTGATGAACTTAGAGATTAGCAGCAGTATAGTTATCTACTATATATATATATATATATATACACACACACACACACACACACACACATAATTCTTTCCCTCCCTTCTTCTCTCCTTTCCCCTACCCGAGTTGTTCTTTCCTTTTGAGCACTTTCCCTTTCATTTTCACAATGTCTACTTGTATATTTTGGATCTTATTACTCTTTCAGTTTTTTTTTGCACTAGGGATACAATACAATATTTACACATGTGAGTTTGATTTATTTCACTTATGAGTATGGCCTCAAGTTGCCTCCATTTATGTATAATAGCCTTAAGTTTATCCTTCTTTATGACTAAGTAATACTCCATTGTATAAATATACAGTATCTTTTTTATCCATTCTGTGGTTGTTGGGCATTTGTGTTGTTTCCAAGATCTGGCTCTTATAAACTGTGCTACTATAAACATGGGTGCACAAATATTGCTGTGGCATGATGTTTTCAACTCTTCTGGGAAAATACCCAGACAAGGAATAGCTGGGTTAAATGGGGCCTCCAAAGCTAGCTTTTCCCCACAACCCCACCAACATTTGTTATTGGTTGATTTCTTGGTGGCAGCCATCCTCTCTGGAGTGAAATGATCCTTTACATAGAAGACCCCTAAAACTCCATCAAAAGACTACTAGAATTAATAAGCAAATTCAGCAACATAGCTGGATACAAAGTCAACACTCAAAAATCAATAGCATTCCTATATGCAAACAGCAAATTCATTGAGAGAGAAATGAAATAATACCTTTCATGATAGCACCCAAAAAAGTGAAATATTCAGGAATCAATCTAACAAAGGATGTAAAAGATCTATACATTGAAAACTATAGTACTCTTAAAAAGGAGATTGAAGAGAATATCAGAAAATGAAAAGATATCCCTTACTCTTGGATAGGAAAAATCAACATGGTGAACGGCCATAATCCCAAAATTGTTATACAGCTTTAATGCAATCCCAGTCAAAATACCACTAACAAACCTCACAGATCTAGAGAAAACACTCCTAAAACTCATTTGGAAACAGAAGAGACCTAGAATAGCAAAGGCAGTTCTGAGCAACAAAGGCAAGGCAGGAGGAATCACAACCCCTGACTTGAAATAATTCTACAAAGCTACTGTGATAAAATCAGCATAGTATTGGCAAATAAACAGACTTGAGGATCAGTGGAACAGATTAGAAGATATGAACAAAACTATAAAACACTCAGCCAGCTTATCTTTGACAAAGAGGCCAAGCATGTTTACTGAAAGAAGGATAGCCTCTTCAATAAATGGTGCTGGAAAAATTGGCTTTCCACATGCCAAAGACTAAAACTAGACCCATGCCTATCACCATGCACTAAACTGAAGTCAAAATGTATCAAAGATCTAAATATTAAAACAGAAATACTAAATCTATTGGAACACAAGTTAAGTAGACATCTTGAAGACATAGGGGTAGGCAAAGAGTTCATGAACAAAAATCAAACTGCATGGGAAATACTTCACAGAATCAACAACTGGGATCTCATCTTATTAAAAAGTTTTTGTACTTCAAGTGAAATTACCAACAGAGTGAAAAAAAACCACTGAATGGGAAAAAATTTTTAGCCAATTGTCCCTCAAAGTACTTGTATATAGAACATCTAAAGAACTGAAAAACACCAGACCCCCCAAATTGAAAGACCCAGAATGGACATCTGAGATGAATATGCACTTCTCAGATGAAAAAATACAAATGGTGAATAAATACATGAAGAAATGTTCAACATTGCTGGCCATTCGAGAAATTCAAGTTAAAACAAGATTGAGATTCTTTGCCTCCTTTTAAATGCTTTTCCTCATCACAGCTTTTATCTTATAAAAGCTTATATACTATCTTATGGGCTCAGGCTGGTGTTACAAGACCCTGGGCTTGATCCCCAGCATAAATATATATATATATATATATATATATATATATATATATATATATATATATATATATATACATACATACATACATGCATGCATACCACCTCGGAAAAGCTAGGTAATTTCCCCAAACCACTCAGTTATAAATAGTCAAGCTTCCAATTTCAAAGAGAACATAATGGCTACTCACCTCCTGAATGGCTTCTTCCTTGGACAGACCTCAGCTCCTGTCCCCTTACTGAGCCCCTTGCTGAGCATATCCTGAATGCCTTTCTCATTCCAAGTCTCAGGTTAGAGACCTGAGTGTCTACTTTGCTTGAGTATATATGAGTTCCAGCTCTCGGAGGATACAGGGGTGCAGAGCATAAGATGTAGGGATATCATTTTTGTGTCTTTGTTTTTCCCTGGAAGGATGGAGGTATAAGGAGATGTGCAGAATGACAGACCTTGGCTCCAGTGGGAGGACTGGATATAGATGGTAAACTATAACCAACTGGCAGATACGTATTGTAACTATACCCACCACAGTGGATATAGATTATAACTGTATCCACTCTGGTGGAGCTAAATTAGAGCAGTGATCACTACAGTGGATATGGATTGCAACTCTATCCACCATAGTGAGTATTGATTGTAACTAGCAGGAGACTGATGTAATTGACTCCGCTCATTTGCATGTAACACAGCCTCATGGAGTTGTCACCCACTGTCTCTCTGTGATACACAATAACTCTCCTCTGGTAGAGTTTTCAGACAAATGTGACTGCTCGTTGGGATGATGGACATTACGCATATGTGACTGAGATAAATGTCACGTGACTGTCACATACTCTTCTGCATGTCTAATACTCACAGAGCGGAGCTTGCCTCTGCGGAAAGCAATAGTGATTTGGGAGGATCTACAACTTTGCCCTCTTGTGGGCTTTTCTTTTTTTCTCCTTCCACAATAAAATTGCATTTTCCCTGCCTGTCCCCACCCCTTTTCGGTTGTGGAAGTTTTCACATAGCATAAAAACTATCATTTTAGCTTTCATAAGTGTTTAGTTCAGTGGCCTTTAATTCATTCACAGGGTTCTGCAACCATCACCACTATATAGTTCCAGAACATTTTCATCACTCCAGAAGGAAACTCCAAAACCATGAAGCACTCACTCACTGACCTTTTGAATGATAATCAGGTAACAGGGCAGTTTAGGGACCTTCCTGCCCATCTAAGTGCTAACAACACTAAGAGTGTTCAGAGGAGGAAATCGGGGATCCATACGAAACATGCTGTCTGTGTCATTATGTAAGTCAAGTCCTGTCACTTCTCCAACTTCCTAATCAAAGTCCCCACCTACCTTCTGGGCCCATCTTCTCCCATTACTCACACCCAGGAAGAAGAAATCTTTCTCTCCCATTAGCATTTTAAATAAATAAAATCTTTCTCATAGCCCAATAGATAAGAGCACAGTCCTGAAGCAAGACAGCCTCTAACTCTGGACTGGCCTCTTACTAGCCATTAGTCTTAGGAGAAATGATCTAATCCCTTTGTGCTTCCTGTATCTTTACCTATAAAATGAAGGCAGTGACTGCAGGTGTCACATAGGGCTGTTGTGTGTCTCATAGGAGCTCATACGTACATAGCTCTTCAGACAGTGCCTGGATGTGGTGAGCACTGCACCCCACAGTGCATCCCACCTGTCTCAAAAGGGATCAGGGGTTCCTTTGCCACAGGCCTGGCTTGCAGGGGTGCTTTGAAGAGGATTAAATGGATCCACAAGGACCCAGAGGTCTCTGCATCAAGGCCACAGCCCAGATCCTTATTTCCCTTTGGGCAGACATTTGAATTGGCCAAAAGAACTGGGTCTCACTGTCATGACTGATCATTGTGGAAAATGCTAAAGCCTCCACTGAGCTGCAGGAGAAAGCACAGTGAAGGACTGAGAGACTAAAGCTGCAGGCAGGAGAGGCTAGGATGCCCTGGGGATGCTGTCTCTGTGTACCGGAGACAAGGGAGCTGGCATGCCAGGTCCTGACATGGAGAAAGAGCAGCATTATTGTAGAAGATTGCATTCCCATTGCGTCAGACATCTTCCCAGATCTCCTCAGCCAGGGTGACAAACCACTGAGCTGATGGGCCACAGTGGACAACAGAGCAGAGGCCTCAGGCCTTGCTGTCCCATAGGCAGCCACTGCCCACGTGGAGCTGCTGAAGAGTTGGAAAGTGGCTGCGGTGTGTCCTAAGCACAACGCATGTGTGGCACTCCAGGGGCTTGTTATCTCAGTAATGTTTTAGAATGGTTGACATTATGCTATTTTGGATGTAGTAGTGAAGTAAAACAAAAATTAATTCCATCTGTTTCATTTTATTTTTTTGAAGTATGGCCAATAGAGAATTTCAAAGAAGACAAGAGGCCGTCTTTATATTCCTATTGGACCGCATAGTACCAGGGGCTGTGGGTGTGGATGCTTTGAGCTCTCTCTTTCCCTCATCTTCCTTCTCCCACATACTCAATGAACACTCATTCATCAGTAGCTATAAGCTAGCTGCTATCCTAAGGGCTAAAGAGATAGGGACCTAGACCCCACACCAACAGGTAAGTGGACAGTAATCAGGAAAAAATTTATGAAGAAAATGACCAGAGTGTCTGGGATAAGGAGAAGAGATCTGTCTACAATCTGTTTGGCCTGCTTTCTTTTGCCCTTGTTGTTCTGACCACATGCACCATATTGATTTCTCATGACTTCAAAATATATAGTTGTAGCCTGCTACAGACATCTTAAATTTCACAGAGGCCAATTCCTGTTATCCTCAAAAATCCTGTGTTCGCATCACTTTCCGAGACTTTCTTGCTTTCATGCCAGAGTTTGTGAGCTTACTACATGCTAGGTACTTTTGTAAAATGAGGAATCAATGACAGATAAACTCCTTGTCACAGGGAGCTCATATTTGCCCTATAATTATTTGGTTGCTTCTCTGTCTCTCCCATTTGGCCCCAAGCTCCTTGAAAGATGGGAGTTTTCTTCATCTCTGTATACCTAGAGTCCTTCTGATACTGTTTGGCACATAGCAGGAGCTCTATAAATTCTTGATATATGAATAAAAGAAACACAAGGAAGAAAAGAAAAAACTGATGTGCTGATAGTAGGAAGGTTGTTGGGTAAGATCATCAGCTATGGGAAAAGGAACTTCTCCAGTGCAAGGGAACAAAGATCCCGATCTCAACAACTTACCTGGGGCTGCTGGCTGAGACCAAAGACTGTGGCCCATTTGATCTCTGCCCCAAGACCCCTGCAGGAGGGCTGCATGGCCTGGTTTTTCCCTAAGTCTCCAAAGTGTCCTGAGTTAGCAACTTTTTTTGTTGTTTTGTTTTTAAAGTTGTAGGTTTAGGACACAATCTTTGTCCCTAACCTCCATGAGATAGATCAGTATCTCCTGAATACTGACCACACAGCCACCCAGCTGAATCAAATCTTATTGATGACCTTATATTTATGGAAAATGAGAGTTTGCCAACATTTATTCACTCCTGACAATATGCCAGCCCTCTTCTAAACATGTATATTAATCCTTACAGTAGAGGAGCTAAAGATGGCTGATCAGTGAGCAACAAAATATAAAGCCTCTCAGGAGAAACAACTCCTGTGCCAGGATAAAACATCCTGGAGAGATCCAGACAGAGGGAGATGGATCTTCTTGACACAGGAAAACGTAAGCTTTTTAAAAAGTAAAAAAGCTTTTTAAAACATAAAAAAGCTTGTCAAACACTCAGTCTCGGGGCTACAATTGGAACAGCTAAAATTCCTGACATGGCATTTTCACTGCGACCCGCCAAGTTTGCGCCGGCCGGAATTCGCAAATTCGCGCCAGCCAGCAGAGCCACCCAAATTCATTCTCACCGCCACTCACAGGAGCCACAGCTGTGCTGAAGTCAGGAGTTGGTGAGCCCAATGGACAGCAGAGCTGGAGAAGGAACATTCATTAATCCATGGTCAGTGCTGGGAATGAGACTCCCTCATGGGAAGGGCGTGACCAAATGGGCGACGTGTTGGAATCAGGCAGGAGGAGCCTGAACTGGAAGTGACAGTGACTTTAGTTGGTTGTCCCTCCCCAGAGAGGATTCATGGGATTTGCTTGGACTGGGTCACACCCCTGGTTGGGACCCAATAAGCCGTCCCAAATCAATTCCCTGTGCCTAGCATGCACTAACCTGGTGAAGGCCCCTGAAGTTTGGCTGGCCTGGTGGGGAGGGGCTGGCATACACAGCCCCTGCTTACACCTCAGTGACAAGAGCAGGCAGGAGAGGGTGGAGATCCCTTGCCAGCATGTTTTGGAGGAACCGTGGCTGACAGGAAAGAGGGCTGGAACCTCCACTGTACACTTGTGTGACCATGACAGGAGAGAGAGGCAAGAAGAGGCCCCCAGCCCAGAACCTTGAGAGCACTGATCCAGGAGAGGGAAAAATAAGGGAGACTGAGAGCAGCAAACATGCAACATCAGACATGG
>PVLA01008326.1:6814-90428 GCA_004027455.1 Hydrochoerus hydrochaeris
CTTCTTCTTCTTCTTCTTCTTCTTCTTCTTCTTCTTCTTCCTCTCTCCTTCTTCTCCTCCTTCCTCTTCTCCTTCTCCTCCTCCTCCTTCTTCCCTTCTCTTTCCCATTTTCCTCTCTCTCTCCCTCTTTCCCTCCCCTTCTCTTCCTAAGTTTGCAATATCCTTCTACTGTCCATAGGCATCAGAACACCAGTTTCTCTGGCCTTTAGACTCTGAGACTTGAACCAGTGTTATCTGTTATCTCTTACCTTCACTCATGGGTTCTCTGGCCTCTGACCTTGAACTGAGATACACGTCATCAGCATTCCTGGTTCTGTCTTCTGGAACTTGGACAAAGCACCATTACTACTCTCTCTTTCAGATAGTCAATGGTGGGTATTCTTAGCTTCCATAATCATGTGAGTTAGTTTCTCTAGTAAGTCTTTACTCACTTGTAATCTATCAATCTATGTATCTATGTATGTATATATCTATCAATCATCTATCATCTATCTATCTATCTGTCATCTATCTATCTGTGATGTGAGGGAGATTTGGCTGAAACATGTGTCACCCCATTGATCACCAGTAACATGACCCAGTGCAGCTCCTGAGGTTCTTGGGGTTAAGGACTGTGAGAGGATGAGAAAAATAAAGAAAAAACAAGGCTGGGGTCAGGTGGAGCCCTTATTGTCCTGATGGGAGGAAAGGAACTGCTCAACCAGTGCAGAATGTTTATACCCTCTACAGAAGAATGTCAGTTTCAACTCCACTGCCTAGCAACTTGTTTGCCTGGCAGGCCTGGGCCTCTTGTCTTCTTCGTGCTGGAACAACTTGATTACATAGCTTATTTTTGTCTCTTTTCTGGTCTGACCTTGTTTAGTCCCACACATATGATCAATCTCCAGCTTCAATGGCTCCCTACACATCAAGGATAGATAATTCAGCAGATCTGGCTGCCTAAGGGAATGTCTTCTCCCTCCCTAACTGCTCCATGTGTGTCTCTCCCAAAGTTGCATGCTCAGTCAAAGAGGATGATCACCCTATGTAGAGGAGGATCATTATTATTCTTTTTTTTTTGAAATTTCTGATTAATACAGACTTGTATAAACTTAACATGTTCAAGGTGCAGTTAAATAAGCATGGCTCAAGAACAGTTGTGAAGAGGAGAATGGTAGGTCAACATTGAAGGGAATTTGAAATTCAATCATATGAGATTTGTAGGCTGCATTAGTGTGAAAATTTTTACTTTTAATGATGATTAAAAACCATTAGAGATACTGAGCAACCTGAAACAGGATATAACTAAACAGATAATGGACTTAAAAAGTAAAAAGAAGAAAAGAAAGTGCTCTAGAGGATATGGTTGCATGTATGTTTAAGTGTGTAGGATTGATAACCATATTGGTAATTTGTTACTGGATCATTGAACTTCTTTGCAGTCTCACTGTTTGAATGTCCACTTTGTATGCTTTAATTGTGTAACTTTAACAACTAGGTCTAAGAGGACAATATGTTATTTATCAACTAGTGATTTCTTACTGCTTTTTTTCCTGAAATTCTGTATTGTTTCTACCCCTTTTTCTGTTTTGTCATTTTTCTCTTTAAATAAAATTAAAAAAAACCATTGGAGAGTTATGAATGGATTTACATGAACTGATCTGTATTTTAAGAAAACTCAGTGATTTCTGGGTAGAAACTGGATCATAGGAGAATAAGAGTATAAGCTAGAAATCTAGCATAGAAGTTAAGGCAATCCAAACAAGTGATGATCCTGGCACAGACTTTAGTACATTTAACACTGAAGAAAAATTGTTGAGTTAATTCATTAAAATTAATTAAAAAATGAATGGGAAAGCCCTTCATACATTTGGAAACAGTTATCATTGTCTCTGTGGGCCTTCTGTTCTATTATCTTTCATCAACAGCTATGAATGTACCAGTAGAGCATAAGAAAGTATGTTTTTTTTAGATGACAATATTTTGACTATACCCACTTTCTGAATCAGCAGTATTAGCTAGAGAAAACAATTAGCATTGGTGCCTGTCTTAGTTGCTTTTTATTCTTTATTGAGACAAAATACGTGACACCCAAAGTTAGGGAAGGAAAGGTTTATTTCTTATAGTTCTTGGAGGTTTCAGTCCATACTCAGTTGGCTCCAAGGCAGGGTGGCATGGCAGAACCACCATTCATGGCCACTACAAACTACAAGGGGCAAATCAGCAAGAGGGGGATACATAACTTCTTTTGCTGTTACATCATATGCTAGCTCCACCCCTAGATGGGTGTAGCACTCACACCACCAGTTCTAGACAATGCTAGACAATGAATCAATCATAAATGCTAGATTTGGGTGTGGTAATAATTCATGAGGCTTAGGGGCCACTGACATAAATCATTACATTCCACCCCTGGTCCCCAAAGACTCATGCATGTCCTTTATACAAAAGACATTTAGTCCATCTTCAAGATTGTCAAAGTCCTAACAGTTTCAACATTACTGAAATGTTCAAGTCCCAAGTCTCCTCCAAGATCTATGCCAAACTTTTAACTGTAACCCCCTGTACAAATGAAACAAGGTTAAATATTTCTAAAATGTAAAGGCAGAAGATAGACTTTACCATTCCAAAAGTTATAAACAGGAGAATACAAATCATTGGAAACAAAGCAAGTCCAACATCCAGCAGGGTGAACATTAAGTCTTAGAGATCCATGCTCAGCATTTGAAGCATTCTGGTTGCAAGCTCCAAAAGGCTTGGGTGATTCTAACCCCATGGAAATTCCAGGATTTCAGTCTCTACAGCTTTTCTCTTAAGCCCACTCTGCTTGGTTTTTGCAGCTTTTCTTGGATAATCCACATTCCTAGCTTTTCTAAACTTCTGGGGTCTCCACTGCACCTTTGGCTTCACCCTTACATCTTTACATATTGTCCTTTCAGGGGCACATTGCTTGGCTTCCTAAGTCTTTTGCAATTGGGGTGGAAGCCATCTGACACTGAAAATTTGTGCATTTTTCTTGCACCTAAAATCAGCAACACATGGGTGCCAACAAGGTTTGCTGCCCACTGGAGCAGTAGCCAGGCTTTTCTCTCTCTTGACTGTAGGGCTTAACTGCCTGGATTTCTGGGCTCTGTGAACCTGATTGTGAGGAAAATCTTCTCTGTGTTGCTGCTGCTCCGGAACCTGGTGTGGCTGCCACCATTTTGGAACCTCATATGGCTATCTCTATTTTGGAACATCATGTGGCCACCATCACCATTCTGGATCCTGGTGCTCTGCAGTTTTCTGCTCTCAGAAAACTCTTTCCCTTTTGTAGTTTCGAGGCTGCCTAAGATGGAGACCCACTGCTTCCTTGGATTCCCCTTGACTATGTTTTTATTCTTCTGTTCATTTTCAGCAATTGAAGTCTCAGCTCTATCTTTACAAACCACAGATTTATTGTAGTTTTCCTTCTGGCCAAACTCACAGCATTTTAAATTATCCTACTGGGCTTTTTGCTCTTGATTTACAACATAAATCTGGCTAAAACCCCCCAACAATAGCCATGCAACAGCCTCAACATTTGGCTGCATTGAGATTTCTTATCCCAGGTTAATCCATCCAGTGCCCTTAATCAGTGTCAGGCAAAGTCTGTGGACATGAGCAAAATGCAGACAAACTTCCCACCAAGCCATAACACACATGGTCTGAAGTCCAACCACCAAGGCAGCCCTTCTTCTTGGCAGAAACCTCTTGAGCTTGGTCTTTACTAGCAGGCTTTTTATCCACCTTCTTTTCTACTGAGCTCTGACCAGAATCTCCTCTACAGAACAGCCTAAGTGTTCCAGCTCTATGCATCCAGGCAACATGGCCAAACTTTCCAAACTCTGCCCACAAGCCATTTCCAAAGTCTCTTGAACAATATGGTCAGGTACAGTCGCAGCAATGACCCCATGCTGCTGGTATCAAATTCTGTCTTGGTTGCTTTTTACTTGTCACTGAGGCAAAATACCCAACACCAAAAATAAATGAAAGAAAGGTTTATTTCTTACAGTTCTTGGAGGTTTCAGTCCATACTCAGCTGGCTCCGAGGCAGTGGGGCATGGTAGGGCAGCCATTCATGGCTGGCTGCAAACAGCAAGGCACAAACTGGAAAGAGAGACATACCATCTTCTGCTATTACATTATATGCTGGCTCCACCACAGATGGGTGTAGCACACCACCAATCCAAGCACTGGACAACAAACAAATCATAAATTTTAGATTTGGTTGAGTTCATAATTCATGAGGCTTGGAGACCACTGACATAAACCATGACAGAGCCCTCCTAGGTAATATTGTGTATATCCCAAGTTTTATTATCAGACATCTAGAGGAAAGGCAAATTTACTTTCTTTGCTTGAGTTGAAACACCCATTTTCAGTCATGGGCATTAGAAGTCCATGTTCCTGGGCCTTTGACCTTAAACCAGGACTTACATCATTGACTTCCTTGGTACTCAGGATATTTGACTTCCACTGAATTGCTCCATCTACTTTCTAGCTCTCCATCTTAAAGATGCTATATTATGGGGCTTCTTGAACTTTATAATTACATGAGCCAATTCTCATATTGAATTCTCTATCTATGTATCTATCTATCCTATTAGTTCCCCTTCTCTGGGGAAACCTGCTAACACAGGATGCTAACAAACTAGTGTTTTCTTATCTAGTCCGCTGCTTTCTCTGGGTTTACCACTCTTCCAGTTTTATTTCCTATTCTTAAGAAAGTGAAGGCAGAATTATAAAGTATCAGATCATATGGATCAAGCATTCAAGGTAGGTAGGAAGACTACCTGGGTATTCAATTCGCTAAATTTTCTTCAGTTTCAGGAAAGAAAAACTTTCTTCCCTCCCTTTCCACCCAGAAATTTGCAAGATTCAGTTTGCAAAATTAATGTTTGCTCCATTATCTCTCATGGACTCTGCAGAGGGATGAGATGGTATTCTGTGAAAAGGGAAATGCCTGGCTGAAAATCTGTAGATGCCAAGAGAATCCCTACCCTTTTCATTCCTACTCCATCTCTACTCCAGGCCTCATCTCCATTCACAGCTTCTCTAAGTAACATAAGTGGGTTTTGAAACTCCATAACCATTTACTGGACTTACTGTATTAGAGGACAGCAGTGATGGAGGTTTATAAAATTTTTTATTTATGAAAATAGAGCCAATATTATCCTAAGTGTGTTTATTGGTCATATTTTTGATGTTTGAGTTTCAGACTATTTCCAAGGGAGAATTATATGGGAAAGTGAAGTCCTCCTATAAAAGAAAATGTAAAATAAAGTCTGAGTTCTACCCCCTATTTTATAGGACAAAAGAAACTAATCTCTTCAACAAACTGGATGATACATTTCATGGGTCTAAAAAGTAAACAATTTGTCTTTGCATTTTGTTTGATAAATGAAAGATGATACAATATACATACTCCTTTCTTGACCATGAAAGAGGATAGTTTCCTAAAATCTCCCCAATTCTGTAGAATCATATGAGCTGGCCCTCCAAGTTGTAAAATAACCACTTTTCTTCCCCTATTTGGGTAATCTACAATGAAATGTATTCAGCTTCAGAGTACAACTGAAAGTTCTGAACTTTCCAGACCTCTCCAGAGTTTTGGTTAAAGTGGTAACTTGTCATACAAAAAGAAAAGTATTCTCATTTGAGAAGAATTTAAAACCACTAAACAAGTAAGTTCTTTCTAAATAGTCTTGTAGTCTAAGATTTTTGCTTGTGGCATTGCTGGTTTTAAAAGTGGCTCACTTATATTATATGTAAAAAAATTGTTCAAGGAAAATAATAAATATAATTCTAATTTTGTACATGTGGAATGATTCCACTGGAAAAAATTATTCAAAATCCTGGACAGGTATCCTAAACCCATTGGAAGTCCAGAACAGTGGGAATGGCACTCTGCCTGAATGTTTTGTCTGTAGAATGTGAACTTTAATTTTATTCCTTCTAAATTTTGTTAGAGACATCTATGTTCTCTCCAAACTTTCCTTGAAGAGATTCATTTTTAAAAAATTGATAAGAATTATTTCTCTAGACCTGCTCTAGACAGTCCTGAGTAATCAATATAGAAAAAAAATTTTACTCACTCATCTAGGTGTTTTCCCAATACTCTATTATTTAAAAAATTTGATAAGAATTATTTCTCTAGACCTGCTCTAGACAGTCCTGAGTAATCAATATAGAAAAAAAATTTTACTCACTCATCTAGGTGTTTTCCCAATACTCTATTGTTTCTTCCTCTCTGTAGAAATAAGGATTTCTTTGAAATAATAGACAGGTATGATCTATATCCTCCAAAATATTTTATAGGTACATGTCATTTGAAAGCTATGGTATGCCCTAAGTTTCCATTTCTTCATGGAAATGAAATGAGAAATAGATTGGATATCTGTAGTGCCCTTGTAGTTTCTATATTGTCTACAGTTTTTTCTCTCTCTTGACATTCCTTAGGTGGTTATCAAATCAGTGTTTTTCAGCTCCAAGTCTATCCATATTTGTCCATCTTTGTTCTTTTATAACTGGACTCTATAGGATTTATCTTTTGTTAGCTTTGTTGAATAAAGTGTTCAGCTTTATAGACAGAGACACCTCATTGATAGAGGCATCTCAGTAAAAGGGCAATCTCTTTTAGGTTCTGGTGTGCTGTGTATTCCTTTTGTCATATGGTTGACAGTGGTGTTCAGGAGGCCCAGTGACATTTACTTCCCAGAGAATTTTTCTGTCCCCCAGCAAACAACTTCCTATAGAGAATCTCTGGCCTGATAACACCCTAAAAAACTTCTGTCTTTCTAAGCAAACTTCTACCTTTCCCAGGAGGCCACATGTACATCCTCTTCCACAAATTCTGACATATATTCTGTTTGGGAAGGATGGTTCTCTAGTTTGCTATTTAGCAAATTGGGCAGTCTCCTTCTGCCCTAGAAGTAGTAGCTTTTCTTTTGTTTTTCCTCTGTTGATTTGTTGTGTTACTCATATATGGGATGCCCAGGGGGACCTGCCTTCCTATGCTTTTGATTTTTATCTTGGGTTAAGGAAACATGAAAAATCTAATGCTTTATCACAGAAATTTCTCATTGAAAAATTGAAATTCTATCTCAATTATTATAATGAGAATAAGGCATTCTGTTGTACTTTAGTTGTTGGAAATTGTCTTAAAACCTTAATTTTTTTTTTTGTATCAGGGATTGAACTCACCACCACATGCTTGCAAGGCAGGTGCTAATGCAACTGAGCTAAATCCCTGGTTGAAAACTTTAATATTAATGATAGCTATGAGTTTTCAAAGTTTTATGTGAGGAGACCTACAGTTTGATTTCTTGACTTCTTTAGGTTAATTCTACTTTATTCTTTAATATTTCTATCTTTGCATTATAATATACTTTTACATTAATATTGAGTACATTGAACATTTAATATTGGTGTGCAGCACCTGAAATACTAGAGGACAATTAAAGGTATCTGGAAACTGGGATTCTAATAATAGTAAAGGTGTAAACTTAGTCAAACCCTTTAACTTTTGAGGGCCTTATTTTTCATCTATAAATAAATATTGAATTTCAAAAGGTGATTTTTATAATTCTAGAATTTTTAGTAAAGAGAGTTTATATTTAAATTCCATATAATTTTTAGAAATGATCTTATAATCAACATGATAGAATATATCTTACATTAATTATTCATTCATTCCTCAAGTATTTAATAAGAAACTGCCATATTATTCTGTCAACTACAGACCTCTGCAGATAAAGTGGCTAATTTAGTGACATCAAAAAGATTATAGGCTGGTAGTAAGGCTCAAGCATCTTCATCAATTAAGTAGGTTATGATAGAACATATAATTATACAAAACTCCCTGATTTTCTTTTCACATATGATAGAAGTTGGCTACTTATAAAACACAGTCACAAGGAGTTAGGAGCTTTCACCAGTGTCACTGGGATAACCAGAAACTTTTTCTTTCAACAACTTGAATGAAGAGTCACTATTGATATAATAGTTGAACATAGAGCAATTAAATTATAAACGTGCAAACTGGCAGAAACTTGCCACAAGAAATTATCAACCTACTCCAATCAGTCAAAATAATGTACTAACGTTCATAATTTAAATATTTGTAAAAATATCTCCAAATATACAAAATTAAGAAATTTATGATATTGATAAGACAGCAACCATATTATTGATTATTAATAAGAGGAAATGTTTACATTTCAATTTTAAACTAGTCAATCATTTTAACTATATAATTGACTCTGAATATGTAATGGGAAATATAATTCCCCCCTTGACTGTTTGAATTAAAAGTCTCCATCTTTCCTGATGGTGATGTCTTTTAAATTAAAAGTATACATACACACATACAAACATGAGTATAGATACCTATACACATTTATATTCAAATGTCTCATGATTTTTTAAAAAAATTTTATTTAAAGAAGAAAAAAGCAAAACAGAAAAAGGGGTAGAAACAATACAGAATTTCAGAAAAAATAAAGAGTAAGAAATCACTACTTGCTAAATTACATATTGTCTTCTTAGAAATAGTTGTTCAAGATAAAAAAATTAAAGCATATAGAGTGGACATTCAAACAGTGAGGCTGCAAAGAAGTTCAATGATCCAATAACAACTTAGCAACATGGTTATTAATACTACACACTTAAACATAAATGCAGTTATATCCTTTAGAGCACTTTCTGTTATTCCTTTTACTTTAAAATTTTTTTTGTAAAGATAAACAAAAGCATGTAAAGGGTAGATATAATACAGAATTTCAAAAAAAAAAGAAACAATAAGAAAGCACTACATATTGTCCTCTTAAAAATAGTTTTTCTAATTACAAAATTAAAGCCATACAAAGTAGGTTTTCAAACAGTGAGAGTGTAAACAGCTACATATGCATGAGTCTCTAAATGTATCCTTTCTGTATTAGAGGGAAAAAAATTTAGCAAGACAAAACGAAACAAATTCCAATAAAATCATGAAACCAAAAAGTCATATAAAACCACAGTACAAGGTGATCTACAATGATTACTGTGTTGTTTCTTATTATCTTTAATAGAATTGTCTATATCATCAGGCATAATTGAATATAGGAGTATAATTGAGTAAAGCAGTAAATAAAAATATTAGTAAAAATAAAACATTGTAGACAGTATAAAACTTCAAAGGCAGGTAATAATCAAACCAGAGTGGATAGTCTAGTGAATCTTGTCATCTTCAGTACAGTTGCCTGTACTCTCAGACTTGATACTATCAATCATAACAGCTTTGAATAAAATCTATCAATACAAAGTAGTGATCTAACAGACCAGATTTGATTATGATCAGTCATGGTAAAACAGTGTAGGCTTTACAGAGCTTTAGATTAAGTTAATAGGAAATGAAGGTTGATTACCATTCTATATCTTGTTATTTTTAGAATTACTGTCTGTTCCCTCAAATCTAGTACAGGTAGAATGACTGGAACAGAATATAATACATCTAAGCAGAGTGGTGTGAGTAATGTGGGTTTTAAATACTGGTACAATATTAACAATATAGTGTATCAAGGCCGTCTATGTTAGAGATCCTAGTTATCCTTCTCTGTCTCATTTCTGCTATGCTATTTTTCTGCCTGTTTGTCTAGTTTTCTCCTTTATTCTACTGCCTGTGCCACTCATTGAAGCCTTTCTGCCACTGTTCCTAAAATCTTGGTATTTCTCTCTCTCTCTCTCTCTCTCTCTCTCTCTCTCTCTCTCATGCCCTTCAGTCTTCTCTGTAGGATTGGATTGGTGGTCACAAACTCCCCCAGTTCCTCTTTGTCATAGAAGCATCTTGTTTCTCTATTAATTTCTTGTGACAGTTTTTCAAGGTACATCAATCTGGGCTGGAGGTTATTCTCTTTCAGGGGTTGGAATACTTTGCTCCAAGCTCTTCTTGATCTCATGGCCTGTGTCGAAAGTCAGCCAAGATCCTGATGGGCTTACCTTTATAGTTAATCTGTTTCTTTTCTCTGATGGCTTTTAATATTCTGTTTTTATACTGAATTTCTGGTATCTTGATTATTATATGTCTGGGTTTAGATCTGTTTTGGTTGTAGGTGGCTAGAATTTGGTATACCTCACATAACTGAATGTCTTTTTCTTTTCCCATGCTTGGGAAGTTTTCCTTAATTATTTCTGTGAATAGCCTTTGTAATTCACCTGTATGTATTCCTGCTTCTTCTTTCATATTTCTTATTCTTAAATTGTCATCTTCTCGCCTTTATATTGTTACTGCCTGTTTCCTTGTTATTTTTAAGAGATCTCTCCTTTCATGATCATACATTGCAAGCTTGTCTTCAAGCTTTGATAGTCTATCCTTAGTTTCTTTTAAGGAGTTTTGCCAGCTTTCAATGCAGTTTTTAATTTCCTGGTAGTCTCTTTGAATCTGATTCATGTATTGTATATTTCTTTATATTGTTTATCAAATGTTTCTCTCCTTTTTTTGTGTTCATCCCTTCTTCTGTCTGTATCTTCTTGAGAGATGCTTCCTGAGAGCATTACTTTTATTACTCTACTCATATCTTGCTTTATCTGATTTAATAGCTTAGTTTTGAGCTCTTCCACAAGGTCCCAAAGGTATCTCTTAATGTCTATCGAAGCCATGTCTGATGTTGCATGCTTGCTGCCCTCAGTCTCCCTTGTTTTTCCCTCTCCTGGATCAGGGCTCTCAGGGTTCTGGGCTGTGGGCCTCCTCTTGCCTCTCTCTCTTGTCATGGTCCTGGCTTCCTCCACACAGGTGTAGAGTGGAGGTCCCTTCCCCCCTCCCTGTTGGCCATGTTTCCTTTGAATTATGCTGATGAGGAACCTCCACCCTCTCCTGCCTGTTCTTGTCACTGAGGTGTAAGCAGTGGTTGTGTATTCTTGCCTCTCTCCCCACCGGGCCAGCCAAACTTCAGGGGCCTTCACCCAGTTAGTGTGTGCTAGGCACAGGGAATTGATTTGTGACCTCTCATTGGGTCCCAGCCAGGGGTGCAGCTCAGTCCAAGCAAATCCCATGAATCTGCTCTGGGGAGGAAGCAACCAACTGAAGTCACTGTCACTCCCAGTTCAGTCTTGTCCTGCCTGATTCCAACGTGTCACACATTTGGTCACACCCTTCCCGTGGGGAGGGTCTCATTCCCAGCACTGACTGTGGATTAATGAAGGTCCCTTTGCTGACTCCATTCTTCATTGGGCTCACCAACCCCTGACCTCAGCGCTGCTGTGCTTCCTGTGAGTGTTGGCGGGAACGAGTTTGGGCAGCTCTGCTGGCCAGCATGGATTCAATCTGGCACAAATTCAGGCCAGTGCAAACTTGGTGGATCACAGTAAAAATGCTGTGTCCCATAATTTTTAGCTGTTCCAGTTGTAGTCCCAATGTATTTGATGAGCTTTTTTTATGTTTTAATTTCTTCCTGTGTCAAGAGGATCCATCTCCCTCTGTCTGTGTCTATCCAGGGTGTTTTATTCTGGCATATGAGTTGTTTCTCCTTGGAGGCTTTGTATTTTTTTGCTCACTGGTCAGCCATTTTGACTTCTCTCCCTGTCTCATGATTTTAAAACAATCTTCCACTGATTAATCAGCCACAAAATATCAAGAGGCCACAAATGATAGCATAATGGATACTTTTTTTCTCCTTGCTCTTCTCTTGGTAGTGGGCACCTGGCTTGCCCACCGTTCCTATGGAGAGCTGCTGCAGGACTGCCCATTAAGAAAATGAGCTGGCTATTTTTGAAGATCAGATAATGAAAGTAATGACAAATGATCCTCCTGAAAATTCCAGTTCTCTGCTTATTTAATCTCCATTGGTTTACTGTATAATTCTTTAATAATAACTTAAATCATCCCCTCAACCCTGCATCATCTGTCAGTTCCCTCCAAATGAAGACTGATCATGAAAGTCATCTATTCCGTGGGAAAGAATAAGAGTAAGCAGTGATGGGGTTTAAGTGAGGAAAAATTCTGCAAAATGTATTTGAAATTCCAAGAATACAGGGATATGCTTAGCAGGATAGAGTCTTAGGACTGGTGATCATTTACCACATCAATGTATGTGATTAATATAAATTTCAAATTTATTTATCAGAGCTTATCCAAATAACTATTCATTTGTTTGGTATTTCCTTGTTTTCTTGTGTAAATGTCCTGTATATAAGAAGTTACTATAATATGTAGTTAGCTTAGTTCTTGGAATTTTTTGTTTAGAAAGTATTTGCACATAAAATGAAAAGACCCTGTTATTTGGAAATTAGCACACATGTTTTATTCTTCCCAAAAGGCAGAATAAATCCTTTATTGTCCTTTCTTAGTTTTTCCTATGTCCTATATATTTTGGACCTGACAGTAATGCGTTGTATCCTGTGTTGGTGTTTCTGTTTTGGTTAACCAGACTATGTTCAGGATTCGGGACTTTCAGTGCCCATCCCAGTGCATGTTAAATCAATTATAGGAAGCACGAGGCAGAAGTGAAAGCATTTCTACTCAAAGGCCCTGCTAAAGCTGTTATATTCAATTAAATACAAATTTTGTCCTCAGGATTAGAAATTTTTATTTGAAAGATAGAGCCCAATTCCTTATATCTTCCTTTATATCCGCATGAGCATCCTGCCACTGAGGTTACACGTCTCAGCCATGTTTTTTGGCCCTAAAATCAAATAATGATTTGCAGCCCTCCTTCTGAGATGCTTATTATATTCATTGGTTGCCTTTAGAAGAATTTTGATGACTTCTTTGGGGAGGGGGAAGTTTTTTTGTTGCTTACTACAGAAGGGATTTGGGTTTTGGATTTTATTTTCATAATAGGGTTGGGTTGTTCAGCCGGAAATTGAATTAAAACTGGCACAGCTCTGTGGTTTCATTTGCTTTTCTTCCGGCCATGGGACAAACTGGCACCAAAGTCTTGTTTGGAAACCCTAAAATTCAAGCCTTAGAAAACCAGTTCCAATAGTGTGAGTTGAAAAAGCTTGGTTTGAATTTCCATAGGATTATGGGGACCCAAAAAGAAAGGTTGAAATAGAGTTTGTCTCAGTCATTAGTGTCTTCATGTAGGTTCATCAAGGCATTATGCATTGTCTTATAAAATGTTTAAAAGTAGCCTTTCTTTGTGTAAAGTGCTTGGTTTACTACAGAAATGCATGTGTGAAGGGCAGTTAAAAAAAGAAAGAAAGAAAGAAAGCTTGGGTTGTTGTGCTTTGAAGAAGAGTTTGGGGTATTTTACAGAAGAAATAGAGAAAATTAGGGCAGGTGAATATATACAATGTGAACCGTGCAAAGAAGATTAATGAAGATTTTTGGAGGCATTTTGTTTTATGTAATAAGTAAAATTCTGTTTGGAAATGCTTTGGAAATCTTAAATAGAGATTTAAATTACTTTAAAATTCTTTTTTATTTCTAAAGCTTACACTTTTTTGAAGAAGACATGTTCAAGCACTCTGTGGATTAAAATGTGACATCTGTTTGGACCTGTCTTTGCACCAAACAGCAGAGTTCACCTAAAATTCTAGGTCCATATTCAAAAATTTTAAATTTTTTTATTAGTTTTTCTTTAATATTAGGTTTCAAAATTGGAAATATAGCCAATTCATGTCATTGTAACAGTAGATTCAATTATGTCTTCATTACTTTTTATCAAATATTAAATTTTATAATTACAAGTATTTCCAACTTCAGGCAGTATAATATGTTGTTGATTAATATAGAATTCAGAATATTTCATGTTAACTGGAATTGCAGCCCAGTGCAAACACTGTTACGAGACAATAAACAGATACTTGGAGTTGTTAGACTCCTTGTAACTGTCTTTTTTGTTTTTTTCTCAGCAATTCCATGCATTAAACATATTTACAAAATAATTATAGACTATTAAATGTAGGAAGGAGAAATAAAATGAAGAGAATGATAATGAATTTGCCACATGGAAATGATGATCAACTGGATTGTTCAAAATGCCTATGTCAAGTTAACTGGGGTAATGAAATGGGAAAGGAATTATCCTTTCCAGATAAATTGCCTCTGAGTTCAGTATTTACAGTTCAGTCCAGCTATAAATTTGAGAGGAAGAAAATTGATTTTGGTATTTTCTAGGGGTTAACAATTTTTCTTGGCCTTGGACAGACTTATCTTTCCTACACAGAAACACAAAATAATAATAAAGGCTGTTTTTTTTACTTAAAAAATAAAATGCTTAGCTTATTTAGGAGATTGAAAAGATTTTCATGAAATGTAGTCTGATGTGAAATGTGAAGCTTCTATTTAGTCCCCTTCAGCCTATAAACCTTTTATCTTTATCTCTTATGACATGCATTTGAAGACACCTATTCCAACAGGGAAGAATATTGGGGTGTGTGTTGTGGGCTAAGATACATTCATTCACGTGATTTAACAGTGAAGAATGCCAGTGGAAGTTGTTCAATTAGGGAAGATTAAGGAAACATGTCATAATGTTCCAGGTCTGAGAAAAAAGAAATGTGGTAATAACATACCTGCTCCTAATTTTATTAACTTTCTCTGCACATTATAAACTGACTCAGTATAAATTGTAGTTCTACTTGCATGCAAAGCAGAGTTGTTGGTTTACTCCAAACAGACTGTTTGGTTAGTAGCTTTTGGAAGAAAAGAGCTTTTGAAAGAAAAGAGCTTAACTAGGAACTGGAGAATGTTATTATTTTATTTGGGAAAGTTAAAGACATCATGTTAAGTAGGATTAAAGTATGTTTTTAATCAATACATTATAAAAATTATGATGTTTGAAAGGGGAATGAAGGAAGAAAGTTTCTGCTTATTTAGGCATTAGAGTAGTCTTGCTTTCCACATCAGTCCTCAGAGAGGAAGTGGAAAAAGAGTGGAAGTCACATTAATCATGCCTCCAGTGAGCTCCTGGCAGGTCCAATTTAAATTCTGTGCTTCATAGATAATATCATGGGCAAACTAGGCATTTTAGGTGAATAAAGAATCAAAAGATTTCTGATGATTATTAAGACTGAAAGTAAGTCCATGCTATTGAACTGAAGAAAGTAAAGTCAAATAATCCTAACTTCTAAGCTTGCTTGAAAAGGCTCTGCTAGCTGAAGATAGTCTTCACCCCAGTTTTAGAAAAGACAATGTCTCAACTCTTACCCACAGGTGAATACTTACTCAAGTCTAATATCTTCAGAGAAAATAATTCTAGTTTACTCTTCAATGAACAAAAATGATACCATTGTAAGAGTTTTTCTTTTCAAATCCTGAATGTCTATTTTCACAGAGTTGATAGTTAGCTAGTGATCCATCCTAGGTAATTTGGAGGCAGAACACAAATAAGAATTTAGATTCTCTGGACATTATTATAAACTGACTGATGAAATTGAATGGACAAGAATATTTTTTAGTTTTTAAATTACCTTTTCCTCCTAAGTGATGTTGTTTTTCTTGAAAACATGTCAGAAATAGACCAACCAAACCATTGATTAATCTTTGCCACCATGCCTCTCTGAGCTGGTGAAGGGTCAAATAATTACTATTAGATGACATAGTGTTGGAGAATTTCAAAATTCTATTTGAAAGTACATGATTATTTCAGTGATTCTGATCCTGATGAATTGTTTTACTTTAAGGGAGTTATCAGGCCTCAAAAATTTTCAGTGACTTTACATGAAAATGAAGAAGTTGGGTAAAATGGCCTGGAATGTCACTTGCGTCATAACATTCTATTATTTCAAGAGACATTTATATTTTTCAATTAATTCAATTGAAGTTTGTTTAAAAAAATCCAAATGTAGCTATTTCTGAAACTGTAACTGAAGCCAAGAGTTTAGGATATTTGTTCTTTTAAGTCAGTAGGTTTTTCTTTAAAAATAATTCATATTCTTTTCTAACTTGGTTCTTTAGGTAAAAATTAAGAGTCTTCTACTTCTTGTTTTTAGAGAGGGCCAAGTTTTCCTGGTGAAGAAGTCTCAATTATAGCCCAAAAAATAGTCAGAAGGATTTGGCAGAGCCTGTTGCCTACAGTTTTCAGGGTTTTCATTCTATGCTGGCTTGAAAGACTGACTTTTATTAAGTATTATCCAACATTGCATTGCTCTGATTTGAAGCCTCAAGAGTTTTCTTGGCCCCTAATTTCTGCCCTCACTAAGTCTGAGAATGCCCTTGAATGTGGGTGGAATCTGTGTGGTGTTAGGATCCTTTATTCCAGGTTACCTCTGATTTTTCTCTCAAGCCTCTACTTGAGCAAAAAAAGACCATCTCCTGCTTCTTGACTCATGCTCAAGTAAGATTTCCCAAGATAGAGATTGCTGGTGCATAAGGTTTAAAACAAACCTCACAAGGGATGCCAGGAAATGTGTCTCTGAGATTGAGGTTATAGATTACATCTCTGTGTTCCTCTTGGAGTCACTTCCCTTGATCTCTAGAGTATAAAAAGAGTTGGCTAATAGAATTAAACAGAGTAATGATTGATAATATTTTCTTTCTTGAAATTTACTAAGATTTTTCAAGATTTTCAGGTAGATGGTTTGAAAGTTCTTTAAAGCTCTACATGGTAACAAAGTTTAGTTTCTGCTGGTCATATTTGTCTCTCATGAGGCTAGAAGCATATTTTTAAAAAATGAAAACAGGCTTATGGAAGATGATAAAAAATTTTACTTCATATATATGTTTTCTAGAAGCATCATATGGTCCAAATGAATTTGAATGTTGTTATTGGTTAAAGATAGGACTTAGTCCATGTTCTCACAAAACAGAAAATTACCTTGGAACTCTGTAGTAGCATGAATAATGTGTGACATTTGTTTTAGAGTTCTTCAGAAAAACAGAACCCATAGGAAAAAAATATATATCATATATTTTATTTTCTCATTTGGATCATAATTTAAGAGTTTGTCTATTTTGCATAATCTCTTCATAACTGTAATTGAAATTTTCAATAATGGCTATCTAGGACTATATAATATGGTTATATTATAGACCATCAAACATTTACTTTTTGATATTTCAACTGTTAACAAAGTCCCACTATTACAAATTGTACTGCAGTGTACTTCTTTAGAGTAAAAATATATTTCCTAAACAATGTGATGAAGTATATATTGTTATATATAAACATATTTCCTAAAAGTGTAATCTTTTTTTCTTTTAGGAGGGATATCCAAAATTCTACTGATTCTTAAAGATGTCATTGAACAATAAAGTCATGAAAAAAACTTAGGAATTATCTCAAGTAATCTGCTCTCTTTATAAATAAAACATGAGTGCTAGAGTGCTATGGAAAAAGTTTAAAAGCACATTTTCCTTGTTTCTTTTGAAATGATTATATCTGGGGACTAAAATAAGTAGAGTTGGAGAGTTTAGTGCTTCCTCAAACCAAAAAGATACCTCCCGGGTACAACAGTCTTTGACTACTCATTAACTGACAGCCCCAAGCAGACTGTTAATGCATCTAGTAAACATTGCTCTAGGCCAACTTTGGAATCACAAATCACATCTCATAGGCCTTGAGAATTCATACATTCATGGATTCTTTTCAACTGGGCATTCCCCTCTCAGATATTTTTTACCTCCTTGATGTGTTAAACCAAGATTCTCCCTTGAGCAATAAGCTACGATCACAGAGCAGGAGCAAGGATCCTATGCCTTTATTTTTAAGTCAATGATGAAGCTTTGTGGGAAAAATTAGGACTATTGTGCTGGCATTGCTTTACATAGTCAGCCAAGTAATTTCTAAAAGTCTGTTAGGATTGTTTCTGTTGCTTGTCTTTAATTTTTTTCTTTTTTATTATAATAAATGGTTGTAATTCATACACTTTACCCCTGTTCTCACAATCAGTGCAGAAAAAGACAACACACTTCTTACCTATTTTGGGGAAGATGTTGGAAGCATTGTATATAAAAACATGTGTGCACATACAGACACATATACACACATACTCAATTAGTGAGTGATACAGTTGGTTTAAAATAAAATGTTAAGCATATGGCAATGCAAAAGAATAATTACCATCAACTTGAGGAACTGCTCTCTCTCTCTCTCTCTCTCTCTATATATATATATATATATATATATATATATATATCATCTTGATTCTTTTTGCTGCCCCATATTCTCTTTCTTCTTGTGTTTCCCACTTTCCTTAAAGTCACTAATTTGTCATTGCCTTTAGTTTTTGTTGTCTTCCTGAATATAAGAAAGGACTTCCAAAATGAGAATTTGGCTAAAGTTGAAAATATTTTTTACTCATAACCACCTTTTTCTTCATTTTTTTGGACTGTCAACCTCCCTTGGTCTTCTTCTCTGAATATTAGACCTTCCTCTCTGACATTCTGTTTGTCATAAACACTTACTGATTATGAGGTGGAAAACTGTATTCCTCCCAGTGTTTAGGGGATAACATAGAAAGGAGATTGTTATGACTTAGACCTAGAATGTTCATCCAAGTCTTCATGCATTCAAAGGTGAGGTGTCTGGAAGGTGACTGCATCATCAGCATGATGAATTCACCGATGGATTCATTCATTGGGGAGTTCAGCAGATGAGTGTGTTGTTGAGAGACAGAACCTACTTGAAAAAGGAGAGGCATTGGGGGCATGACCAAGAAGGGTATATCTCCCATTCCAACTCTTCCTTTCTCTCTCAGCTTCCTGGCAACCCTGCTGCAAGCAATTTTCTTCTACTATGTTCCTTTACCATGCTATTTTGCCTTGGAGCCAAACATGAGCCAAATTAAACTTCTTTTTTAAACTGTGGGTGTTGGGTATTTTGTATCAGAGGAGACTAAGACAAAGATAAGAGGGAGGTGGAAATTTTCTCCACTGAATTTGGAATGAAGTGAATTGCCTGTGAATCTGAGCTCTGGTCCTTGATGTATAACTTCAGGCAAGTTATTAATCCTTTTGTACTTCAATTTCTTTATCTGTGAAACTGGATTAACTTTATAACTTGTTTCACTGAATTGTTTGAAAATTAAATGAGCCATTACAATTAAGATGTGATATAGCACATAGAAATCACATAATACATATATGTTAATATTTATTCCATTAATAATAAAATAACTTGTAAAAGACTCCAAGTAAATATATGTCCTGGAGGTTTGAAATTGTTCAGTCCTTCTGATGGTACAATTATTTTTAAACAATTTATCTAAATCTTGTAGTAATTTTTATTTGTCTTGCCTGGATCCTACTTGTAGTATCTCATCCAGCTCTCAAAAAAACCTTACAATGTAGACCAGTCATTCTACTTATGAGAAAAATGAGTCTTATCAAGGTTACCTACTTTGTTTCAGGCTACTCACATGAGTAGGCAGTGCTAGAATGGGATTCACGATCATGCTTTTGGCTATGCTTCATGTCAAATAGTCTACAGCTATTATATTGGAGGAAAAAGCATTTTTATTGGAATATAGAGAAGGTAGAATTAGCAGTCACAAATCTTGAAAAATAAAATCAGAACACTTTGTATTGCTAAGAATTGAGAGAAAATTGCTTAGAAAGCCAAGAACAAAATGTCTATTTTGGAGTTGTGGTTAGGTCTACGAGGTTGCCCAAATGCCATGTGGCACCAATCATCTTCACGTGGTGAGTCTCCAAAGAGTGGCACTGTAGAGATCACATTTAATATATCTGAATAGTTTAAAAGGACAGCTTGTTAGTGACAAGGAGTAATAATAGAAATTAACTAGAGGTTTAAAACAAATGACTACAGACATAGGCATAAATAAATATATATTTAATTTTCCTGATAATCCTCAAACATAATTTCAAGCCTTGAAAACAATGAATATTTTTTTCCTCTGTTAAACTGAATAGTTTTTCTTTTTAAGAAAATCTTATTTTCAATTCTAGATCTAGGATTCTTTTAAAATACCTTCAGAAAATTGACACTCAAGCTATATCCTTTATAATATACTGTCTAAGACACAATGCTATTTTTTTTTTTTTTTGGTGCCAGGGATTGAACTCACGACCTCACAATTGCTAGGCAGATGCTTGCGCCACTGTGCTAAATCCCTGGCCCTCAATGCTATTTTTTAAAAATAAATCTTACATGATCTCTCTATCTTTTCCAGCATTTGTAATACAGATTATTTAGCACATTAGAAAAGATAATACAGGCTCATAGGAAGAACAGAAGAGAACTGAGAGGACAAGACCTCACACTACTTTTACTACTTATTTTGGGAAACAAATTTAAGCTCTCCAAATTTCATTGTCATTGATGGTGATAGGAAAACAATATAGTGCTTGCCTATCTCACATGGTATAATGGCCCTCAAGGCAGGTGGCTTCACTGGTAATGGAAGTTTTTCATGACATGTAAATCTTCATTCATGAAAAGTAGTCCCTTTTGTTTATGAAATATTTTCCTTTTTTGGGAACTAAAAGTGTCTCAAAGATCAGTAAGACATAAGCACTCCTCCCTGAGAACTTAAGAGTATAACAGGAGAAATAATAATATACCCAAAGAACCTTAAATAAAGGCTTAAGAAGGCTTAAGCCAGATACAGGAAATGTTACTATTAATGTTATTTGCATTGAAGTGATCGGTATACTTACTTATTTCCCCAAGAGATAATAAATTCTTGAATGGTAGAAGCCATGTCTTGTATAATATGCTTATATTCCCACTATTGGCATGAGTTATGAGTACCATAAAGATTAGTTACATGAAGGGAATTGAATAGACAAGTGGGCTAAGGAACTATATCACTACATATATAAACAGTCTATAAATCTCATAGCACATGTAAAGTTCTTTTGCTGCCCTCATGTCTTCCAACTTTTTTTTAAAAAAATTTTTATTTAAAGAGGAAAAAAACATGTAAAGGGTAGACATAATACAGAATTTCAAAACAAAGATAAACAGTAAGAAATCACTAGTTGATAAATTACATATTGTCCTCTTAGAAATAGTTGTTCAAGTTACAAAATTAAACCATACAAAGTAGATATTCAAACAGTGAGAGTGTAAACAGTGATGCATGCATGAGTCTCTACATGTATTTCTATCCTTTCTGTATTAGAGGGAAAAACAAAATCTAGCAAGACAAAACAAAACAAATTCCTATAAAAACATGAAACCAAAAAGTCATATAAAACCACAGTACAAGGTGATCTACAATGCTTACTGTGTTGTTTCGTATTATCTTCAATAGAATGGTCTATATCACCAGGCATAATTGAATATAGCAGTATAATTGAATATAGCAGTACATAAAAATATTAGTAAAAAACCCATTGTAGACAGTATAAAATTTCAAAGGCAGGTAATAATTAAACCAGAGTGGATATTCTAATGAATCTTGTCATCTTCAGTGCAGTTGCCTATATTCTCAGACTTGATACTATCAATCATAACAGCTTTGAATAAAATCTATCAATACAAAACTGCGATCCAACAAACCAGATGTGATTATGTTCAGTCATGGTAAAACAGTGTAGGTTTTACAGAGCTTTAGATTAAGTTAATAGGAAATTAAGGATAATTACTGTACTATATCCTGTTATTTTTGGGATTACTGTCTATGCCCTCAAACCTAGTACAGGTAGAATGACTGGAACAGAATTTAACACATCTAAGCAGAATGGTGTGAGTAATGTGGGTTTTAAATCCTGGTACACTATTAACAGTATAATGTATCAAGGCTATCTATGTTAGAGATTCTAGTTATCCTTCTCTGCCTCATTTCTGCTATGCCATTTTTCTGTCTTTGTATAGTTTTCTCCTTCATTCTTTTTTTTCTGGCTCTGGGATGGAACTCACAACCTCATGTTTACAGAGTGGGGCCTTAGCCAACTGAGCTAAAGCAGGGAGCACTTCTCCTTCATTCTACTGCCTGCCCCACTCATTGAAGCCCTTCTGCCACTGTTCCTAAAATTCTGGTATTTTTTCTCTCTCTCTCTTGAATGTCCTTCAGTCTTCTCTGTAGGGTTGGATTGGTGGTCACAAATTTCCCCAGTTCTTCTTTGTCATGGAAGCATCTTGTTTCTCCACTGATTTCTAGTGACAGTTTTTCAGGGTACATAAATCTGGGCTGGAGGTTATTTTCTTTCAGGGCTTGGAATACTTCACTCCAAGCTCTTCTTGATCTGATGGCTTGTGTCGAGAAGTCAGCCATGATGCTGATGGGCTTACCTTTATAGTTAATCTGTTTCTTTTCTCTGATGGCTTTTAATATTCTGTTTTTACATTTCATTTCTGGTATCTTGATTATTATATGTCTGGGTGTAGCTCTATTTTGATTGTAGGTGGCTGGAGTTCTGTGTACCTCACATAACAGAATGTTATTTTCTTTTCCCATGCTTGGGAAGTTTTCCTTAATTATTTCCATGAATAGCCTTTGTAATTCACCTGTATGTATTCCTTTTTTCTTCATTCATATTTCTTATTCTTAAATTGTATTTTCTCTTGTCATCTTCTAGCCTTTGTATTGTTACTGCCTGTTTCCTCGTTATTTTTAAGAGATCTCTCCTTTCATGATCACAGATTACAAACTTGTTTTCAAGTTTTGATGGTCTATCCTTAGTTTCTTTTAAGGAGTTTTGCCAGCTTTCAATGCAGTTTTTAATTTCCTGGTAGTCTCTTTGAATCTGCTTCATGTATTCTATATTTTTTTATATTGTTTATCAAATGTTTTTCTCCTTTTTTTGTGTTCCTCCCTTCTTCCATCTATGTCTTCCTGAGAAATGCTTAGCATTTCTTTTATTATTCTACTCATACCTTGCTTTACCTGATTTAATATTTCAGTTTTGAGCTATTCTACAAGGTCCCAAAGATATCTGTTAATGTCTATGGAAGCCATGTCTGATGCTGCATGTTTGCTGCCCTCAGTCTCCCTTGTTTTTCCCTCTCTTGGGTCAGTGCTTTCAGGGTTCTGGGCTGGGGACCTCTTCTTTCCTCTCTCTCTCCTGTCATGGTCCCAGCTTCCTCCACACAGGTCTACAGTGCAGGTTCCAGTCCCCTTCCCTGTTAGCCACAGTTTCTCTGAAGCATGCTGGCAAGGGAACTCTGCCCTTTCCTGCCTGTTCTTGTCACTGAGGTGTAAGCATGGGCTGCATATGCCAGCCCCTTCCCACCAGGCCAGCCAAACTTCATGGGTCTTCACCAGGTTAGTGCCTGCTAGGTGCATGGAATCAATTTGGGACACCTCGTTGGGTCCCAGCCAGGGGTGTGACCCAGTTCAAGCAAATCCCACAAATCTACTCTGGGTAACTAAAGTCACTGTCACTCCCAGTTCAGGCTTCTCCTGCCCAATTCCAACATGTCGCCCATTTGGTTATGCCCTTCCCATGAGCACGGTTTCCTTCCCAGTACTGACTGTGGAATAATGAAAGTCCCTTTGCCAGCTCTGCTCTCCACTGGGCTCACCAAATCCCAACTTCAGTGCCACTGTGACTCCTGTGAGTGGCAGCAGGAACAAGTTTGGGCAGCTCTGCAGGCTAGTGCAAATTTGTGAATTCAGGCTGGTGCAAACTTGGCAGGTCTCAGTGAAAATGCTGTGTCCAGTAATTTTAGCTGTTCCAATTGTAGCCATGAGACTGCATGTTTGATGAGCTTTTTTACATTTTAATTTCTGTGGAAATTCCTGTGTCAAGAGGATCCATCTCCCTCTGTCTGGGTCTCTCCAGGGTGTTTGATTCTGGCATATGAGTTGTTTCTCCCAGGAGGCTTTATATTTTGTTGTTCACTGATTGGCCATCTTTAGCTCCTTCATCTTCCTAATTTGAACTTTAGAGTGTCCACTTTATGAAACTAAATTAGTTTAATTGGGCTATAGTCTTTATGTCTGGTGTCATGCTTATTTTCCCATAAATATTGCCAAAGACATTCCTAAAAGATAAGGATAGCTCAGTTTTCCCATGGAAAGTATGTTTTTCACAAATGTTTTGGCAAAGTTAGTTCCATTTCTTCACATATGTGGAAAAGATGCTTTAGTTTTTCTCATTCACTTATCTTGGGGCATCTTACAATAGCTTGTTATAGATATTTTAGTAATTGCTTAGACTAAAATTCCCCAAAACCCTAGAGGACTCATTAAATGGTCTGTTTCAGGGTTATATCCTGTCACCTCCAAGACAATGTGGTTAGTTGTGGTGAAGTTGTTGCAGATGGAACAAGCAGCTGCAAGATGACATACTTGTCCAGAAACTTGGTCTGTATGATCCACACCAAAATTACTATCTCTTATGAATACTCAGTTTTGTTCAATTATATGTTCTTCAAGTATGCCAAATATATTGTTCCACTTTTTGAGTATGACTCAGCATGAGTATTAAGCTTGCCTTACTTCACAGAACACAAGGCCTAGTCTCATAATGGTATGAAATAGGGAAAAGATCTATTTTATCATTTATGGTATGCCATGATCTTTTCTTTAATATCATGGTGTCCAAACAATTTGAAATAGTTGGATTTTTTCAGTGCATATGTATTCTGTTATGTTTATTTGTACATAACAAATATAAATACTGGAGAAATTTCCTTTCTCAGAAGTCAGGAGGACAAGATATTGCATCCATCTTGGCCACTAATTAATAGTTCTTGAAATTGAGTATTATTACCAGTAGTTGAAAAGAATTGGACTGAGTTCATGATGATTATACCAAAGAATTCTTTTAATTTTTTTTACTTTAAAATGAATAAAACAAAACAAAACAAAAAAACAGAACAAACAAATAAGAACAGAACAATACAAGCAATACAGAACTTCAAAACAAGACAACCAGAAATCAACAGTGGCTACCCATAATGTCTCCTGTTTCCTTCAAAATAGTTGTCTATACATTCACACACAATTAAGTCAAATAAAACAAAATGCTATAAAACCAATCAAAACAAGAAAAGGAAAACATTATGGGACTTCAAAACAAGACAATAGGAAATCAATAATGACTTCCATAATATCTCCCATTTTCTTCAAAGCAACTCTTCATACCTTTGCAAGTAATGAAATCAAATAATAGAAAACATACTAAAACCAATCAAAACAAAAGAATGAAAGCATTACCGATAACAGATTCTGGGGGTGTGTCCACACTAGTTGCACAATGGATCTGAGCTCTGCCCAGCCTGGCATCCCAGTGGAATCCATCAGGGCTATGGCCATCCAGCCTCACAAGTGACAGAGGTGCTCAGACCAGACCAGCCCAGAGTCCCAGAGCTACCCATCAGTGAGCAACCAGCCTAGCCAACAGATCTTGGAAAATTTGAGCTCTGCCCATCAGAGCACAAGGCCCCAGCTCCAAAGTTCAGGGTTGTAGCCCAGCTAACCATGCAGTGGGTACCAGAGTTTCAGAACCATGCCCAGCCAGGAACAAGGCCCTGGCACCATATGCCAGGGGACACTCCAGCTAGTCTTGAGGTCCAGAGGCTCTGTATTGCTCCCAGGCAGACACAAATCCACAGCAGTGCCATACTCCAAGGGTATGCTCTGCCTAGCCATCTGTGTCCTGGAGGTTCTGAACTTCACTGAGCCAGGCACAAGGCCTTAGTGCCACATTCCAGGGGTACATTTCTGCTAGCCACCTAGGTCAAGGAGGTTCTTAACTCTACCCAGCCAGGTGGTAGGACTTAGTGACACACTCTGGGAGAGTGTGTCCCTGCTAGCCACCTGGATTTCAGAGATTCTGACTTCCACTCAGCCAGGTTCTAGGCCCTGGTGAAACACCTGGGGGTACACCTCTGCTAGCTTCATGGAGTTCTGCCCAGTATAGCATCTCAGAGCAATCCAGTGTAGTACCTCAGGGGAATGCCTAGCCAACCTCACAGGCCATAGAACGGAAGTCTGGCACCATAGTTTGGGGGTGCACTCCAGCTAGCCACAAGGATATCAGAGGATACAAGCTCTTCCCAATACAGCATTCCAGTGCAATCCATCAGGAGGATGCTTGGCTAGCAACTTGGCTCCCAGAGGAAAATGACAGAACAAAAGAGCAAGATGCAGTCTCAGTCCTCCAGAACACTGAGAACAAACCCAAGAGGTGGTGAAATGCAAGACACTGGAAATCACACAACTGAACTTTCTGAAATGAAAGTAATTGAAGTAAAGAAACAACTCCATGAAGCTATAGAGGAAATCAGATCAGAAATAACCTTTCAGGTAAAAAATGAAATGACAAGCATTATGAAAGAAATGTGTGTATCTAAAGAAGATATACATAAAAAATAGAAGAACATAAGAAAATGATGGAAACTTTGAATGAACAATATAAGACAGAATTAGAATGCATGAAACAGACTTAAAGGGACATTCAGGAAATTAAAAATTCCATTGAAGGCTGTCAAAACCACTTAAATGAAGCTGAGGATTGATTCTCACATCTTGAAGACAGGATGCAAGCTTATGATTATGAAAGAAAAGATCTCTTTAAAAAAACAAGCAACCAAGGATCAACAATTCAACTGTTGCAAGATAAAGTAAAGAGAAAAAAATTAGGCTGATAGGTGTCAATGAAAAAGCAGAGGTCAAATGACATACAAAGACTATTTACAGAAATAATAGCACAAAATTTCCCAAACTTGGGAAGAGAATCTGATATTCAGATAAGTGAGGCATATAGAACTCCAGTTAGCCATAACCAAAATAAATCTTCACCCAGACATATAATACTTAGGATCTCAGAAATTTGACACAAGAACAGAATACTAAAAGCTGTCAGAAAAAAGAAATAGATCACTTATGAAGGAAAACCTATCATGGCATACTTCTCAACACAAACCTATCATGGCATACTTCTCAACACAAACCATCAAGTCAACAAAAGCTTGAAGTATTTCAGGTCCTGAAACAAACAAACAAACAAACAAACAAACAATTTTCAACCCAGGCTGATGTACCCTCAAAACTATCTTTGAAAATTGTTGGAGAAATAAGATACTTACATGACAAAGAACAACTGAAGAAATTCATGACCACCAAGCCAACACTACAAAGAGTACTGAAAAACAATCTAGAAAGACATAAATATAACTACAATCCCAAGAATGACAGCAGAAGGAAAGCACTAAGCAGGGCAAACAATTAAGTAGAAAACCAACAGCCAGAAGATAACATGACAGTGATTAGTGAGTACATATCAGTTATATATGCCAATGTAAATGGTCTCAACTCACCAATATGAAGAAACAGACTTGCAGCATAGAAACAAAATCCAACAATATTCTGTGTATAAGAAACACATTTAATTCAAAAGGGAATTCATAGACTAAAAGCCAAGGGTTGGAAAACAATACTCCACACAACAGGAACTCAGAAAAAAGTGAGGTTAGCTATTCTGTTTGCAGACAATGTGAAGTTCAAACCAACAATGATCAAAAGAGATAAAGGTCACTGCATACTTGTTAGAGTAAAATTTGAAGAGGAAGAGATTACTATCATAAATATACATGCACCAAATATGGAAAAACCCAACTATGTAAGACATAAAAAATCTAACAAAAAAGAATACAGTTATAATGGGGGACCTCAGTGCCCTATTGTCACAAAGAAACAGATAACCAAACAAAAAATCAGCAAACAAATAAGAAAACTGAAAGAAACTTGTGAAAAAATAGACCTAGTAGATATGTACCAAGTGTTTCTCCCAACAACATCAGAATGCACATTCTTCTCAGCTGCACATGGATCATTCTCTAAAATAGGTCATATACTAGCCCACAGAGCATGTGTAAGTAAATGTAAAGGAACTGAAATCATTCCATGGATATTATCTGACTATAGCACAATAAAATTGGAAATTAATGACAAAAAAGCTCACAAGAACCCCATAAACACATGGAAATTAAATAAAATTCTCCTAAACAATGAATGGGTCACAGAAGATTTAATGAAGAAATTAAGCAATATCTGCAGTGGAACAAAAATATAAATACAAATTACTGGAACCTGTGGGACCCAAAGAAAGCAGTCCACAGAGGGAAATTTATAGCAATACCAGTAGCATAGCTCACAGATATAATTATCCCTAAAATTCATCTGGGACCAGTAGAGACCTAGAATAGCAATTCCAGGTCTGGGCAAAAAAGGTAAGGCAAGAGACATAACAATCCCCAACTTGAAATTATATTACAAAGCTATGTGATAAAATCAGCATGGTACTGGAACAAAAACAGATCTGAAGATCAATGGCATAGATTAGAAGATATAGCTACAACTACAAACACACTCAGCCACCTTATCTTTGATAAAGGGACCAAACATGTTCAGTGGAAGAAAGATAGCCTCTTTAATAAGTGGTACCAGAAAAACTGCCTTTATGCCAAAAACTAAAACTAGACCCATGTTCATCACCATGCACTAAAGTCAAAATGGATCAAAAATCTAAATATTAAAACAGAAATACTAAATATGCTGGAAAACAAAGTAGGTAGAAATTTTAAAGACATAGGGTTGGAGGAGTTCATGAACAAAAATCAAACTACATGGGAAATACTTGCCAGAATCAACAACTGGGACCTCATCTTATTAAAAAGCTTTTGCATGTCAAAGGGAAATGCAACAGAGTGAAAAGAAAACTCACAAATTGGGAAAATATCTTAGCCAACTGTTCCTGAGAGAAAGGGTTTCTGTTTAGAACATATAAAGAATTAAAAAAAATCAGGGTCCCCAAATTCAAGGGCCTGGAGTACAAAGATAGCTGATTGATAGGTAGCATGATAGAAAGCCTCTCTGAGAAAAGCAACTAATATGCTAGAATTTAGCACTGTGAAGAATACCATACAAAAGGAGTGGAATTCTCATGACCCAGGAAGAAACTGAGGAAAAAGAAAAAGAAAAAAATTTTAAAGAAGAAGCATGGACAGAGGGCTGGGGCTGGGCATGCTCCCATCACTGTACTGGGAGCATCTTAGAGTCAGGCAACTCATGATCAAGCTAAGGTCATGGCTCTGCCAAGAGCAAGGTTTGTTGAGCCTGAGATTATTGGTGAGAGGAGGCTCTGCAACAGGGAGTGGAAATGGTGAACCAAGCTGCACAGATTTAGGTGAGTGCTGGGAACTGCATTCCCCAGAGTGGGATAAACAGCTAAATGACATGTTGGATTTGGGCAGGAAAGGCTTGAATCAACAACTGAATTGGCTTCAGTCAGTGGCTCCTGGCCCAAAGTGGATTGGTGGGATCTGCTTGGGCTGGGCCATGCCCTTGGTCAGAACCCAATATCCAGGGATGAGGCTGTCCTGAACCTGTGACATCTGCAGAGCACACACTGACATGCTAAAGATGCTCACTGGCCTAGAGGGGAGGGGCTGGCCCACATCACCCCTGCATGCACCTCACAGATCAACAATAGGCTGGAGAGAGCAGCAGTCCCCTAGCTAGTACACTTCAGAAAAACTGTAAGCAATATGACAAGGTCCTGAGACCTTCATCATTTGCTTGTCTGAAAGAAACCAGAAACATGACAAGACAAAGAAACAGCAAAAAGCCTCCAACCACTGACCCAGGGAATATAAGTCCAGGAAAGGTATATACAGAGGAGATCAAGGGCAGCAAACATGCAATATCAAACATGGCCTCATCAGAAATAAAGAAATACTTCCATGACCTCATTGATGAGTTTAAATCTGAAATTCTAACTAATGTGAAGCAAGATATAAGAAGATTAATAAAAGAAATGTTGGGCACTCCTCAAGAAGACACAAATGGAAGAATGGAGGAACCCAGAGAAGGGAGAGAAGCCTTTGATGAAGAATATAAATAAAATCTAGAATACATGAAACAGATCCAAAGACAATATCAGGAAATTAAAAACTCCATTGAAACCTGGCAAAATTTATTAACAGAAACTAAAGACAAACTTTCAAAACTTGAAGATAGATTTGCAATGTATGATCATGAAAGGAAGGAACTCTTAAAAATAACAAGGAACCAGGAAGTAATGATACAAAGGCTAGAAGACAACAAGAGGATTTATATCTTAAGAATAAAAAATGTGAACAAAGAAGCAGGGACAAATACAAATAAAACAAAAAAGGCTATTCACAGAAATAATTAAGGAAAACTTCCCAAGCATAGGAAATGGAAGTGATGTTCAGATATATGAGGCATACAGAACTCCAGCCAGCTACAACCAAAACAAATCTACACCTAGACATATAATAATCAAGATCCTAGAAATCCATCACAAGAACAGAATATCAAAAGCTGTCAGAGAAAAGAAACAGATTACCTATAAAGGAAAACTCATTAAAATCACAACAGACTTCTCAATGCAAACTATCAAATCAAGAAGAACTTGGAGCAAAATATTCTAAGCCCTGAAAAAAAATAACCTCCAACCCAGATTGATGTATCCTGCAAAATTGTCTTTCAAAATTAATGGAGAGACAAGGTATTTCCATGACAAAAAGGAACTGGGGGAGTTCATGACCACCAATCCAACCCTGCAAAGAATACTGAAGAACATTCTAGAGAAAGAGAAGAAAATCACCAGGTTTCCAGGAACAATTGCAGAAAGGCCTCAATGAAAGGAGCAGACAGTGGAATGAAGGAGAAAAGTAAACAACAATGACAGAAAAATAGCACAGCAGAGATGAGGCAAAGATTGACTATATTGCTGTTTTGTCCTGACTGATTTTATATGAATCTTATATGCTTGATAGTATCAAGTCTGAGAATAAAGGCAACTACTCTGAAGATGACAAGTTTCAATAGGATACCCATTCTGGTTTGACTATTAAATTCCTTTGAAGTCCTATAATGTCTCCAATGTTTGGTTTTTATTAATAGTGCTTTGTACTGCTATGTTTAATTGTACTATGCCTGATGATATAGACAATTTTACTGAAAACAAGAGACATCATAGCAACTACAGTAGATCACCTAGTATTGTGGCTTTATATGTCCTTTTCATTCTGTGTTTCTCTAGGAATTTGTATTGTTGACTTGTTTTGATTTGTTTCTCCCTCTAATACAGAAAGGCTAGGTATACATGCAGAGACTTATACATGTGTAGAACTTTTAAACAGTTTACAAGAATTGATTATATTTATTGCAAAAAAAGGCAAAGAAAGTATTCTAAAGCATATAACTGCATGTATGGCTGGGTGTGTAGGGTTGATGGCCATATTACTAAGTTTTTGTTGGATAGATGAACAGAATTGATTGCAGTCTCACTGTTTGAATGTCCACTTTGTATGCTTTACTTTTGTAACTTGAACCACTAATTCTAGGAGGAAAACATGTATCAATTAGTGATTTCTTACTGTTTTTTTAAAATTATGTATTATTTCTACCCTCAAAAAAAAATTCAAGGGCCCAATCCAAAAATGGGCATCTGAGTTGAACACACAGTTTGTCAGATGAAAAAACACAAATGGCAAATAAATAAATGAAAAAATGTTCAACATTAATGGTCATTCAAGAAATGTAAACTAAATTAACACTGAGAGTCCATCTCACTCCAGAAAGAATGGCCAAAATTAAGAAATCAACCAATAACAAATGCTGGAGGAGTTATGGGGAAAAGAAGAGAGTCTCCTCTGTTTCTGGGAGTGTAGGCTGGTGCAACCATTGTGGAAAATAGGGTGGAGAGTCCTCAAAATTCTAGGATTAGAGATTCCATTTGACCCAGTTATTCCACTTCTGGGCATTTTGCCAGGAGAATTGAAAATATCATTCCACAGTGATATATGTGCACCTATGTTTATAGCAACACAATTTGTAATAGCCAAATCTGGAAACAGTACAAGTGCCCATTAATCAAGGAATGGATTAAAAAATGTGGTTTTTTTATACAATGGAGCACTACTCGTTATAAAAAAGATTGCATTGAGACTTTTATAAGCAAATGGATGAGACTTGAGACCATACTCTTAAGTGAAATAAATCATAGTCACATGTGTAAATATCATATTGTCTCTCTGATGTAAGAAACTGATAAAGTATATATGATGCAAAATATACAATAAATACTGTGTAAGAAAAGAAACTACTCAAAGAGGAAAAGTAATTGGGATAGGGGAAAGGAGGAGAGAAGGAAGGGAAAAGTGAAAGATATAAAATTGTATATATAAATACATAAAATAGCTAAAGTGACTATACTATTAATTGCACTAGTTATTGGAAAAGAACAGTTAATATTCATATGATTAGATCAACTGTATATGCCTATATCTACTATTTTAAACAACTGTTTTGAAGGTAACAAATATGCAACACTACAACCATTGTGTCAAATTCCTATCATCTTGTTTTGTAAACCTATACTCTTATTTCACTGTGTTTGTTGTTTGTTGTCTCTTTTGCTTTTTGTTTTTATTTTCTGTGTCTTTTTTTCTCTTAAACAACCCCCCCACATAACAGGAAATGAACAATGGTTACTATAGTGTCTCATTTTTTTCAAAATAGTCATCACACATAATAAAATCTAGTAAAATACAACAGAAAAAAAATCAAAAGAATAAAAGCATGATAAGACTTCAAAACAAGATGATAGGAAATCAGCAATGGCTACTATAATGTCTTTTGTTTTCTTCAAACAGCAATTAATATCCTCACATGTAATAAAATCAAACAAAACAAAATAAAACCAATTAAACAAAAGAATGAAAGCATTATAGGACTTCAAAACAAGATAATAGGAAACCAGTCATGATTACCATAATACATCCCATTATGTTCAAAATAGCTTCCCTTACCATCAGACACAGTAAAATCTAACAAAACAGAATAAAACCAAACATAATAAAATTGTGAAAACAATACAAGAGTTCAAGACAAGGCAATAAAAAATTAACAGTGGTTATCACTTGTGCCTCCTAGGTGTTTCCTTCCCTATTACTTTTATAATATCTATCGTGCTTTTTGGATCCCACTGACTCCTTCTGTTTTTTATGCTAGGGTTTACCTGTATGAGTTCAAATAATTTCATTCATGACATGATCTCCAGTTGCATCCATTTTGCTATCCACCTGCCATTGGTCCTCCACTTTTCCCCTTCACTCAGTTGCCTATTCCATTTGGTGATCCTTCTCTGCTGCTGTTCCTGGAAACATGGTCATCTTTATCTCTCTCTAGAATATCCTTTAGCATTCTTTTCATGATCATTAGCTGTTATCCTGCCTTCAAGGTCTGAAAGTCTATCTTCAGTCTCTTTCAAGTGTTTTTGCCAGCTTTTGATTGACTTTTTAATTTCCTGAATATCTCTTTGAATTTGTTTCATGCATTGCAATTACTTTCTATATATTGTTCATTCAAGGTTTTCATCATTTTCTTATGCTTCCCTCTTTTTAAAAAATCTATGTCTTTTTTAGATATGCTGAGGAATTCTTTCATTATGTTTGTGATTTCTTCTTTTACCTGAGACATTATTTCTTATTTGATTACTTTTACAGTCTCATGAAGTTGTTTCTTTGCTTTAGTTGCTATCCTCTCTGAGATTTCAGTTGTGTGAATTCCATTTTCTCCCATGACTGTATCTCACAGACTTGTTCTATGTTGGCTGGAGAAGACTGCCTTTTGTTCTTTCATCTTGACATTCTCCTTGGTTCCTCCCACTAAGCTGGTTTTGGGCCCCAAGCACTTCCCACATTGGCTGCCCCTATGTAGGGGAATGAGACAGGCATCTGGATTCCTTTGATCCTAGGTTTACAAGGAAGTAGCAGGGCATGGGGAGGGCTTCTCCAGAACTGTGTAGCTACATTGGGGTTTCCCCATTGCCCAGGGTTGTGTGGTGTTGGGGCTTCTTTCAGCCTGCATGTCTACACTGAGACTCCCACAATGGTGACAGACACACAGGGGTGTGTTTTTCTGATTCTTCTGGTGGTTGATGAGTGATGGCTTCCTGAAGGAAGGGCATCCAATGGTGTCCTGTGTTTGCATGGGGTTTACCTAGCTGTGTGTCCCTGCTCCAACTGGCTGCCTGCAGGAAGCAAGCTTTCTGTTTTCAGCTGTTGACAGGCAGAGACAGATCTTCAGAACATTCTTTAGTGCTAACCACATTTATAATTAAATAACAAAGTTGTTTAATTACTTAGTCTAGGAAGGACAAGATATATTGAAAAAGCTTTGAATGGCAGAAGGCAGATTACTTGGTGACTTTAGTAGGAAAAGAACATTTATGTGCATTAAAACAAAATCTAAGAGTGGAAGTTTCAATATCAAAAAACATTTCAATTATTTTTTGAGTAGACTTTTGCTGTTGTTACAGAATTGGAAACAAGTATTGAGAGCTGGAACCAAGAGGACACTTAGAATTGCCATGTGCTAAGAAGGTCACTTTACATATTGTACAGAGGCTAGACCTCTTGAGATCTTGTTAAAAGGGGACAAAACTAACTCTTTTTCTCTAAACATTACTGTGATCACTTGTTTCAGCAGGCAGAAGAATAGAGAAAACGGACAATGATTGGAATCTATGCAAAGAAAGCTAAAACCTTTGCTTTCCCTCCATGAAGGAAGTACATAGAGCTTCTTCATTTAAATGATTCCTTCTTCAGTCAAGAAACCCATGATTCATTCCCAGACACTGGAAGAGCCAACCATATGGGGACTCTGACATGTCTTTATCTGTGGGACTGACTTGTTGTACTGCCTCTGTGTCCTGCTGAGCAGGGAAAAGGAACTGGAAAGATAGAGCAAGACTGAGAGATGGGACAGGAAAGGAGCAGGAGTGCATTTCACTCCAACTGTATGTTGTTGCAAGATGGATACAAAATCTCTTTCCAGGCAAAGGTAACCCAGAAGAAAGGCACTGTGGAGCATGTCTCTAATGGAATGAAGTTACAGGGATTGAAAATGTCAAAATAAAACAAACTTTCCAAGGCAGAATCTGTGCAGGTAGAAGTCTGTATTACTACTCTGCCATAAACAAGGATAAATGTGAGTCATTCACAGGAAAATTTATGCACCTTGAAATCATAATGTTAAGTGAAATAAATGAAACATACAAACTTAAATATTACCTTATGTCTTTTATATAAGAAACCCAAAATATGAATAAGTTAAAAAAGCAAGATAGAAAATAAATAATAGGAAACAGGGAAAGAGATTTTTGCAAAAGGGAATAGGACAAAAACAAAGATGGAGAGGGGGGAGGAAAGGAAGTCAAAAGGATGAAAAAAGAATTAAGATTAGGTATGTGTATATGTACCAACCCTCCAATGAGTATAATTCATCAGTATGTACTATAAAAATTTGTTAATAGAAACAATTTTTTTAAAAAGAAATCTACACAAGAGTCTTTAAGTGTGGCAATGAAAGAGCCCTAATCTAGAGATAAATTCACAGGGAGGACTACTATTATCAAGATACAAGCAACAAACATTTGCTTACAGTCTTCCAGTTCTCTCTGATCTCAAAAAAGAGACTCAGAAAGTGGGAAGGATGGATTTAATGAAACTCTCCAAGCCCTTTCCTCATTCTACATTCTTCTGGCCAAAGATAACTCAATAAAGGAAAGGGAGTATTTAAGGTAAGAGTTTGAAATAATCAATTAGATGTATCCATTCATTATTAATTGGACTTTTTGTTAAATGAATGTGACCGTAAACCTTAAAAAAAGAATTTAGAAAAAACATAGTAAACAGATCCTTTCTGATAGAGTTAAAGCACTATTTAAAAAGGTTGAAAAATAGGAGGAAGTCAAGATGGCCAATCAGTGAGCAAGAAAATACAAAGCCTCCCTGGAGAAACAACTTATGTGCCAGAATAAAATACCCTGGAGAGACCCAGAAAGAGGAAGATGGATCCTCTTGACACTGGAAGAAATTAAAATGTAAAAAGCTCATCAAATACTTCAGGACTACAACTGAAACAGCTAAAAACTACAGGCCACAACATTTTTGCAGTGACCTGCCAAGTTTGCTCCAGCTTGACTCTGCACCAGCCAGCAGAGCTGCCCAAACTTGTTCCTTCAGCCACTCACAGGAAGCACAGCAGCTCAGAATTTGGGGGTTGGTGAGTCCAATGGAGAGTGGAGGCAGTGAAGAGACCTTCATTAATCCACAGTAAGTGCTGGGGGGAATGAGACCCCCCCATGGGAAGGGCATGACCAAATAGGTGACATGTTGGAATTGGGCAGGAGGAGCCTGAACTGGGAGCAACAGTGACTTAAGTTGGTTGCTCCCTCCCCAGAGCAGATTTTCAGGATTTGCTTGGACTGGGGTGTGCCCCTAGCCAGGACCCAATGAACTGTCCCAAATCAACTCCCTGCACCTAGCAAGAACTAACTGGGTGAAGGCCCCTGAAGTTTGGCTGGCACGGTGGGGAGGGGCAAGCATATACAGCTGCTGCTTACACCTCAGTGACAAAAGCAGTCAGGAGAGGGTGGAGGTCTCTCGCCAGAGTGATTAGAGGAAACATGGCCAACAGGGAAGGGAGCTGGGACCTCCACTGTACACCTGTGTGGAGGAAGCCAGGACCATGACAGGAGAGAGAGGCAGGAGAAGGCCCCCAGCCCAGAACCCTGAGAGCACTGATCCAGGAGAGGGGAAAACAAGGAAGACTGAGGGTGGTAAACACACAGCATCAGACATGGCTTCAATGGACATTAAGAGATATCTTCAGGACCTTGTAGAGGAGCTAAAACTGAAATATTAAATCAGGTAAAGCAAGATATGAGTAGAGTAATAAAAGAAATGCTCTCAGTAAGCATCTCTCAGGATGATACAGACAGAAGAAGGGAGGAACACAAAAAATGGAGAGAAACATTTGATAAAGAATATAAAGAAAATATAGAATACATGAAGCAGATCCAAAGAAACTAACAGGAAATTAAAAACTGCATTGAAAGCTGGCAAAACTCCTTAAAAGAAACTAAGGATAGGCTATCAAAACTTGAAGACAAGTTTGCAATGTGTAATCATGAAAGGAAAGATCTGTTTAACAAGGAAACAGTAACAATATAAAGGCTAGAAGATGTCAAGAGAATCTACAGTTTAAGAATAAGAAATGTGATTGAAGAAGCAGGAATACATTCAGGTGAATTGCAAAGGCTATTCATGGAAAAAATTAAGGAAAACTTCCCAAGCATGGGAAAAGAAAATAACATTCTGTTATGTGAGGCCTACAGAACTCCAGCCACCTACAACCAAAACAGATCTACATCCAGACATATAATAATCAAGATACCAGAAACTCAGTATAAAAACAGAATATTAAAAGCCATCAGAGAATAAAAAAGATTACCTATAAAGGAAAGCCCATCATAATCACAGCTGACTTCTCAACACAGACCATCAGATCAAGAAGAGCTTGCAGCAAAGTATTCCAACCCCTGAAAGAAAATAACCTCCAGGCCAGCTTGATGTATCCTGCAAAACTGTCACTAGAAATTAATGGAGAAACAAGTTGCTTCCATGACAAAGAGGAACTGGGGGAGTTTGTGACCACCAATCCAACCCTACAGAGAATACTGAAGGACATTCTAGAGAGAGAAAAAAAAATACCAAGATTTTGGGAACAGTGGCAGAAAGGCCTCAATAGTGTGGCAGGCAGTAGAATAAAGGAGAAAACTAGACAAACAGGCAGAAAAATAGCATAGCAGAAATGAGATAAAGAAGTATAACTAGAATCTCTAACATAGATGGCCTTGATACACTATATTGTTAATAGTGTACCAGTATTTAAAACCCACATTACTCACACCACTCTGCTTAGATGTATTATATTCTGTTTTAGTCATTCAAAAGGTACAGACAGTAATCCTGAAAATAACAGGATATAGTATGGTAATCATCCTTCATTTCCTATTAACTAAATCTAAAGCTCTGTATAACCTACACTGTTTTACCATGACTGATCATAATTGAATCTGGTTTGTTGGATTGCTGTTTTATATTGATAGATTTTATTCAAAGCTGTTATGATTGATAGTATCAAGTCTGAGAGTATAGGCAACTGCACTGAAGATGACAAGATTCACTAGAATATCCTCTGTGGTTTCATTATTACCTGTCTTTGAAGTTTTATACTGTCTACAGTGTTTTATTTTTACTAATATTTTTATGTGCTGCTATATTCAATTATATTGCTATATTCAATTATGCCTGATGATATAGACAACTCTATTGAAGATAATAAGAGACAACACAGTAATCTTTGTAGATTACCTTGTACCATGGTTTTATATGACTTTTTGGTTTCTTGTTTTTATAGGAATTTGTTTGATTTAGTCTTGCTAGATTTTGTTTTTCCCTCTAATACAGAAAGGATAGAAAAAAATGTAGATTCTTGCATGTGTAGCTGTTTACACTCTCACTGTTTGACTTTGTATGCTTTAATTTTGTAACTTGAACAACTAGTTCTAAGAGGACAATATGTAATCTATTAACTAGTGATTTCTTATTATCTTTTTTTTGAAATTATGTATTACCATAACTTTGTTGCTAAGTAGTTACTGGATCATTCAACTTCTTTGCAGTCTCACTGTTTGAATGTTCACTTTATATGCTTTAATTTTGTAACTTGAACATCTATGTCTAAGAAGACAATATGTAATTTATCAACTAGTGATTTCTTACTGCTTATTTTTTTCTGAAATTCTGTATTGTTTCTACCCCTTTTTCTGTTTTCCTTTTTTTCTCTTTAAATAAAAAAAAGAAAAAATGGTTGAAAAATACTAACTGATTTGACAGCTAAATGACAGGATATTCTAATGCTTTGATTCTTAATCTTAATTGTTAGAAATCTGGGTTTGATGAAGATTATACAGGGTCACTATTGAGTGGACATATGTCTACTTCCAACTTCTACAAATTATGGAAATTTATGAAATACTAGCTTTTGCAGATAAGAAAGGATGATGGTCTGCTGTTCTGAATTATCTATAGAAAATATCTGTAAATGCTTTATTGGGAGGTAATACTCTACAAATATTTTCATAGTTTTGTATTGTTCAAGTTTTATGATTGAATAGCAAACATGTGCTGGAAGGTAAATTTTGTATGCTGCTCCAGAGAGACTTATCTATCCAGAGCCACTTGTTTACATTCCAGGGTTGAGCCCTTTCCCTCCAATCACCAGAAAGAATATGGCTACATTCCAGATGAAGGTTCCTTTCTTTCTCTCTGGAGAAAAGGAGACACAGATGTTCCAGCCAGACTACAGAAGTTCAGAGTCATAATTTCAGAGTTCTGTAATTTGATCCTTCTCTAAACCCAGGCAAACAACAAGACTTCATTCAAGGGACCTGTGGGGCAACTGGAGCTAAAGTGGTCTATGGAAATCATCTGTTTGTTTTCTGACTCCGAGATTTCATGTTTTCCATCAATATAACTGACAAATACTAAATTTACACTTATACATATATGACCACAAAATCACATATATGTGAGTAGTATACATCTATTGTTATAAAAACCAATAGTATGAAGTTATTCAATATTAAGGTGTTTGATGACTTTATCCTACTGATGTTTACAAAAGTCAATATATACAAACAATAAATAGTAAATGTTGAGCCCAGAACAAGTGGAAATCATTTCATATTTTATTTTTACTGTTCTATTTTCCTTTAGAAATTATTTTTACTGATGCTTATCATTTGATTTGTTTGCTGAATAGAAGTACCTGAAATTGTGTTTCTTTGGATGTTCATTACATGTTTGAACATCAATCTTATTAGAAAAATGTATGGTAGTTATCTATTATTGAGGCAGAAATTTTCTAAGTATTGTATTGGGTGGACGTTGGAGATTCCACAGTAAAGCCTAGTTTTGGTGCATATAATTAATTTGACCCAGGTAGGTACATTTGTGGGTCAATAGGACAGTCATATTTCAGTGAAGGTCTCATGAGGATCTTGACAGCGACTGTGTGCAGAGGAGCTGGACTGATTGAAGTCAAGGGCAACATCCCTTACTCTCCTGATAAATGTTGAGAGAGGAAAGAGTTGGAGTAGGAAAGCATATAAATTAGTGAAGAGAAATTGAAAATCACAGTATTTCTTCATTTTTCCTCTTGTCTTACCCCAAGAAACTAGAGCTAGACCCTTGGAGAGGAGGAAACAAAAATACCTAAGTGGGGTGTAGATGTATCACTGTAATATGATGTCCTTAACTCTTCTAGAAAAGTACCTAGAATGGGGCTATCCTAGATCCAAACCAAAAACCATAACAAATGTAAAATGAGAAATATAGTGATAAAGGAGTAGAGACTCATAGATAAGAAGGATCATGGTGTCAACAGGGAACACTAACAGCTCAATAATGCCAGAGCTGTGCATCTCAACCTTGGCTCCACAGTAGAATCATCTCATAAACTTTAAAAATATGCCCATTTGTAGGCCCCACACAAGACAAAGCAAAACAAAAGAAAACAAAGCCCTGAATTTCTGGAGATGGGCATTTCACTGGTATTTTTTAATAGCTTTCCTAATAATTCTCATAGCATTCTCTTAGCAAGTTGAAACCAACTGTAGTGGTCATTGAGGGTGAAATAAGATTTAACAAAAGGTAAAACTTTCCATCTGTAAAGCAATGCTATAATATATACCTTGTATAAGTCATCAGGTTGTTATGAAGACATTTGAATGTAAGAATTCATTTAAAAATGCTTTGTAAACTATTCAGGCCAATAAAAATGCACAATAATATTCACTCTCTTACCAGACTGAGACCCTTTGATCATATAGTTTATGTCCTATTTATCTTTCTTCCTCCACACTTTACAGCATAGGATTTGTAATGTAGCAGTATATTTTGCCAAAAGGCAAATGAATGGTACAATACAAATAAACACAAGCTGAGTTCTTGAAACAGAAAAAGAGATTAAAGAGAAAGTGTTTCCTTAGGGTCTATATTCAAAGGGAAAGTTTATAGGAGCATATGAGCTTATGGAGTGATTCAAATTAAATTGATTTATTGCAACTTTCAAACAATGTGAATAAGCCTTAAAAATGCATACAGAAACATGTCTCTGATTTTAAGTGTTTCCACGGAGAACACAGCTTGGTGCATAGACAATTTAAACATTGGTAGATTTCCAGAAAAAAGGTCAATACTTAGAGCACAATAAAATTCTTGGACAGTAATCACAATTTCTTTGGAATCTCCCACTTTTATTTTTTAAAAGGTCTGAATTTGAATATAATCATGTGTGTACAATTGGTGTGTGAATTCAGACATTATTTAACTACTAGGATAAAATAAGACTATACTACAAAAATGATGAACAAATTCTATATTTAATTTGAAAATTTTCTTCTAGTGTGATGGAGGGAGAAAGGTAAAGGACTGTAAGATGACATTTTCTGTCTTTTCTTTGTAATTTCAAAGAAATGTCAGAAGACAATATGACCTGTTTGTTGAGGGGTTAAGGAAAAGGGAATCTTTTTGTGCTTTTGCTATGCTAATCACATAAAGTAAGGTGTCTAGTGAGGAAATATTAAGCAACATGATGGGCAGAAAGGCTTTAGACCTAGACATGATATATGATACTAAAATAGACTTTAGACCTAGGTAAGATGCACATTAGGCATTGATGATATGGTTTAATTTTCCCTTTTAGATGATGTAAAAATAGTAGAAGTTGATCCTAATGAGACCCAAAAATTCAATTTTGGAAAATATGGAAATGTAGGGTGTAAGGAGAGAGAGGAGGAGAGAGGAAAATAAAAGGAATTAAGACCAAAATGTGTTATTTAAATATATCAACTCCCCATAATAAGTATATATATATATATATATATATATATATATATATATATATATTAAATAAGCATTTTAAAAAGAAATAAATGAAAGGGCTAGGGTGTAACAGTGTGGAGGCCCTGTGTTCAATCCCCAATAGTATAAAAAAGAAAATGAAACAAGGAAAGGAAGAACAAAACAAAGAACGAAAGAAGGAAGGCAGAAAGAAAGAAACAAAGAAAAAAAGGAAAAAAGAGGAGTAACAATTTATCAATATTTATCTACTTTACACATTTCAGAAGATACTCTGATTGCCAATTCAAGGTTTTAGTTAGGATTAACTTTGTTCTTATAGTAAGAAGCTGTCCTAGGTTTTTCTTTTCTTTTCTTTTTTCTTTTTCTCTTTCATTCTCCTTTCCTTTCTTCCCATTTCTCTCTCTCTCACTTTTCTTTCTTTCTTTCTTTCTTTCTTTCTTTCTTTCTTTCTTTCTTTCTTTCTTTCTTCTTTCTTTCTTTCTTTCTTTCTTTCTTTCTTTCTTTCCTTTTTCTTTCTTTTTTTGTATGACTTTGGAATTGAACCCAGAGCTCAAACACTGATCCAAACACTCATCCCACTGCTCTCCTAGTTTAATGATAACTCTACAATCTCACTCACCATTTTTACTCTTCATAAATACCAAGCTAGTTTTTAGCATAACAAGTGGCATTTCTTAGGAAGAATTGTGCTCAGAGTTCTACTCCTGGATGACAAATGGAATTTCTCTGCCTCTGAAGCAAGACCTGGACCTGTAACTAGAAGTTAGCAATATATTTATGGCAAAGTTCCTCTCTGTGGCTGAACTAGGAGTGTCTAGTCTCTCAACTCCACCTTGTACTCAGCTTCACTGGTATAAGATCTTGCTTGGTGTGACCTAGTGACACATTTCAACTTTTGCTGTATGACAAGAATTTTATTCTTCATTCAAAAGGCAAATGTATTTGGTTTTACCTGAAAGACCTCAATGTTCTAATACAAACATTGTTCATAAAATATAAATTTTAAAGAAAAATTTTAAGAAAACATATCAGTATCTTAGCAAGATACTTGAAAAACTTGTACAAGGAGAAAAACATCTATTTTCATATTACAGTTATTAACATTTTTGTCTTCCATTCTATCCAAATTACTTTACAAGAGATTACAACAGTCAATGACTCAGCAAGGTTTGTACATGGTGCTAAACTCTTTCTGAAAATATTTTAGGATTCTCAGACCCATTGTTATAGTACAAAAGTAGTAGGGAATTACTGACCATTGTTCCACTCTAATAAAATTACCTGTGTTCTTGCTGAAAGGAGAGCAACTCAATTAGAAATATCAGGGTACAGACTTCCCAATCCAAATCCATCCAGGAGCCACTAAAATGTGGTAATTACCCACTCTTGTTTAAACATGGAAAACACTTTGGATCTTTGTGATTAACTGGGAATTTGAGAATACTGACAGCATTTCATGATTCTCCCAATTAGTTGGTTCCACTTTTGGGAATCCTTAAGTCCTGAAAATTACACTATAGAACACTGAAGAGCAGAAGTTCACCCTCCACTTCTCTAGCTCTGCAGATTTATTTTGATACTACACAATTGCAGCCTAATTGTTGTAGTCAGGGTTGTGTGGAAAGCAATTAGAATCAGGACACAGATTTTACAATATTGTTTTATGATGGTTGCCCAGAGTTTAACACAAGAAAGTGCAGGAAATATGTCTACAATACTAAAGACCCAAAATATTCAGCCAAGGGCCTGGGTCCCATAGCAATGTCTTGCATGAGTCCAGATGAAGACCTAGAGTCCAGGACAGTGCCTCCCACAAGTCCAACTGGAGATCTAGAGCCCACAAAAAGGACTCTTGCCTTTTATGACTCTTTTATGGATCTGTGCTGGAAGGCCCAAAGGTCAGCAGTGGAAGCTAGAAAGTTTGTGCCGGTAGGTTGAGGGTTCTACACTGGAGTTGAAAAGTCATGCTCTTAATAAAGACCAGGTCTGTCCTGAAAAGTACCACAGCCATCCTCAGTGACACAGAGGTCCCAAGCTCCTCTGATGATAAGAACAGTTGAGTACATGCCAGAAAGCCAGTATGATGGGTTTCTCCTGGTGATCAAACAACACACATCTTCCTCTCCAGAGTCAGGAAGCGATGCTCAATGTAAGGACCAGAGCTCCCCCACAGTGAAACACAGCCACTCTCACCAACCAGGTCCTGAGCTCCTCCGATGACTGGGGAAGCTAGTCATGATGAGCTCCTCCAGGAGGACTAATGGATCAAACAGCAATACTTAGAGAAGCCCACAATACCTCTCTTGTCTTTTCCATGTCTATTTATGCTGGCAACTTTCCTCAGGTGGAACAGCTATACTCAGCACCATGTTGATTTAATTCAGCTGGTGTTAAATTGACCACTAGTTTTTAATCCATAACACTGGTCTTCTCCTAATACCAACTTCTCCTCTTTCCAAAGATGAGAACTTTTATTCCACCTTATTTTGAGATAATGGTGCCATATATATATATATATATATATATATATATATATATATATATATATATTATACATCATATACATATATAAATTATATAGTATAATATATAATATATCATATACATATATATAATATGTATATGATAGATAACTATACTGCTAATCTCTATTAGCTCATCCAAAAGAACAGTTTGTGCTTCTATTTTTGCAAAAAGGTAAATGAATGAATACATGTACAATACAAATAAACACAAATTGAGTTCTTAAAACAACACTGAAACAGAGATCAGCAGCAGAGATCCAAGAAATATACTCTGTACTCTGCCCTGCTAATATTGAGCTTTGCTGATACCTCCTGTCTTCTCATCACACATCTGTATTTCCAAATTATCCTGCATGGATATGTGTCACTCAGAGTAATGTTGTCATCATGTTGATGTCAGGTCTCTGACACTGTAAGTGACTAATCATGTGTTTCTAGAACAGAATTCTAGTTAAACCCAGATAACTGTGTGATTTTGAACAGAGGTAATTTTATTGTTATGAGCATCATCTCCCTGGAGGTGCTGTTCCTACTTTCCAGTTCCCCATTATTGTCTCTTTTCCTTGCACATATGGGACATCCTAGTACTGGACAAAGATATGTATTAATTCCTCCTGTAAAATGACAAATGGAGGTTTATCAAAAGCAGGATGAGGATGAGTTAATGATAGGTAATCAGTAAAAATTTCTTCTTTTAGAATGCAACTAACTGGGAGCCTTATCTGAAGATTAAGAAATTTTTCCTAAAAGTTTTTGTTGCTGTGATGGCTAAATGATGCTCAGCTAGCTGGTGAAACATCATGTATAGGTGTGTAATTTTTAGGTTGTTTTCAGAAAAATTTAGTAATTGAATCAGCAAGCTGATTAAAGAACATTACCCTTATACAAGCAGGTAGGCATCATTCATTCTATTGAGAGCCTAAATAGAATAAAAGTATAAAAGAAGCATGAATTGACTTTTCATGAGCTGGGGTAACATCAACTCCTGTCCTTGGATATTGACACTGCTAATTCTTGGGCATTTGGACTCAGGCTGGCATGCCATTGTGTCATTTGGTTCTTGGGTTTCAGACTTGGTCCAAATTACACCACTGGCTTTCCTGGCTCTCTAGTCTGCCCATGGCAGGTAATGGGACTTCTCAGCTTCCATAATCACATGAATCAACCTTTCACAATAAATTTCTTCTTATATATCACTACAAATCTTATTGGTTCTGTTCTTTGAAGAACTCCCACCAATATACTGGCAGGGGAGAGATTAAGCTCTTGATATTTGCCATCTACTATATCTCCGCATTTAAAGTAATAGGTACTATATATAGAATTGAACACTAACTATATACCAAACCTTGTGTTCTTCACTCTACTCTATAAAGTCCCTCCCAACTGTGAATTATCTGGATTTTACAGATGATGAAATACAGTGACTTAAATAGGCAACTGATAACTTTTACTAGTTTTCTCTAACTTCTAAATTCACATCCTTAATCATATGCAAAATTCTGTGACATAGAAAGAGGAAGAAAATTATAACAATAAGAATTCAGTCTCTGGAATATGAGTTAAAATTCTAGTTCAGCCTCTTCCTAAGTCTGTAGTTATTCAAACTTTGTGAATTGGTATATATTTTTACTATACAATGAAAATATCAGTAGTGCTTACTTTCTGGTCATTGGGTGAATAATAAATGAAAGAAAATGCTTCCTGATTCTCTGAGGCATTTTCTGGATCACCTTCAACAATAACTTAGTGCCATGCCACCAGTTATTTGGAGAGATACTTGCTGAATCCACTTTTAAGAGTTAACTTTCAGTATTAACTCACTATAAGCAAAAGAACTTTAAATTTTGTGATGCTTTGGTATGTTTTATAAGTAATGGAAACTTATACTTCTAATGAAATCTTAAGCAAGACTCAATATATAAGCCAGATGAAAGAAGGACTCTACTTAGGATGCCTGTCAGATTTTGGTATCTACTTGATGGTGGTGATGCCACCTCTTGGGCCAAGGGAAAATGAGAAATCAGTGGTGGGACTAGTGATGGTAAGCTATCCTGTAAATACTGGGATTGAGATGACCCACCTATATCAGGCAAGAAGTAACACATATGTAGAGTGTGATCTGAGCTCATGACAGATGTCAGAACTGAAGTCACAGATGTAAATGTCATCATTTTTGGATGGTTGCAGAAACCAGGTATTTGGAATGAGTAAGTAGAATGGAGAAGGGAGCAGCAACAGAACCTTGGTAGAAATAGGCCCATTAAAAACTGGGTAGAAGAGGAGACCATGGAAGAATCCATGAAGGATGGGTGTAAAAGAGAGGATAGTAGTAGAGAAAGGAATCAAAAACCATTCAGAAGACCATGTTCTTCTTGCCACCCTGTTAAGGAGCATGCCCACCTTAAAGCATAGTCCTAGTCTGCTCTTCAGAGGAATTGCACACTTCTAGCCACAACTGAATGATACCACAACTTGATGCAAGTTGGGTCAAATATATTCCTTTTTCTTTCATGGGTATAATCACAATGAGAAACCCAATTTCTTATATAGGTATTTTGAACTGGAAACTGTATAAGTTCAGAGTCAAGATAGCCATGCAATACAAAATCAAAGAAATAAATTTTCTAAAAGGATGACTACAATAGATTTGAGAAGTGATGATGGAGTCTGTGGGAACAGATTCTTGATAAAAGAAGTTAGATTGTAGTTCTTCACTTTGGTTCTTGTCCCTGAGATCCACACAAGGCCTCCCTTTGAGTTCTGTCCTTAAGAAGTTTCAGTAGCCCATGACTCTACACTAAGGCAGAATTCAATAGAAAAAAAAGTCATTTTAAGGAGATTTTAAATTAATCACACCTTATGTTGTGGCAAGGTTCCACCCATTTGGTGTAGAAATCAATTATATCATTAGAATGTTGGCATCCACTGAGATTTATGTGATAATTGGGAAAGTGAAGAACTGAGGTAATTTGGCATTTCTAGGGAGAAAACTGAGTGGTGCAAAAGTGAAAAGGTATATCTTTTGTTTGTTCTGTTTTCAAAATAAATTAAGGAAAAATTACTGTGAGCAAAGAGCTCAAGCCAAGAGAAAAGGAAAACTGCTAAAGCAAGGTGGAGATTAGAGAGTGTTATATGCCCTATGAAGTACAAAATGTTTCACTAAAGTCCAAGAGAAATGTTTAAAATTCTACTTATATTTTTCTTCATTGTAAAACTATAATGTATAAATATACTCTGCTGTTAAAACCTATAATGTACATTTATAATGCAGCTATGTTATAAAAGTAGTACAATTATGTGATTTATAAATAAATATCCATATATTGTGAATTGGACTCAATAATTTTATTGATAAAGGTATACAATCAAAAAATTTGGAATCACAGTATTAAAGTATCAAACAAGAAAGATGTTCATCCTGAAAGCCAATATTATAATAGGTATTGTAGAGTAAACCACATGAAAGCAAAATGTTTTGGCAAAGTAAAAATAAAAGAGTGGAAACAGATGTGTCTTAATGTGAAAGAACTATTACTTTTTAAACTTTTTTTCTTTCTTGAAACCTTTACTTCTTTCTTAATGAGGTGAGCTTTATGAAGCTGGGAGCAAAATAAAACTCAATAAGCATTTTTTTATATGATTACTTTTCCAGACCAAAGATTTTTGGTCATCAATGACTGATCATAGTATACCAAAACCATCAGATATGAAACAAAACATTTCTGTAAAGCAAGTTCCAGAAGAATCTACAGTGCCTTTGTTTAAACAATTTTTTTTAAAATAAAGCTTTTTTTTTGAGTAATCATTGAAATTCTCAAGATGAACTGGATTCAGCAACAGCTTCTCTCTGGGGTTTAGGTGATTTTTCTTCATGAAACCCATGCCTAAATAGCCTATACACAAGTTTTAGGTACCTCGCTCACCCAGTCCCAGTGGTATTCTCTCTTTTAGCCTTTGCACTCTAGTTACAGTGTGCATTACTGTGTCTTGCACTTGGCAGGGGAGCCACATTTTCCACAAGTTGATTCCTGAAAGTTGCAGGCCTTAGAATCATAGTGGTGGCACAAAGTGTGAATCTTATTATGGCACTTTCCAAATCATGACTTCCTTTATGTCTCTTAACTCATTGCCTTTTAGTGTTTCAATGTCTCATTTCTTAATCAGCCACACACACACACACACACACACACACACACACACACACACAAAGAAGTCTCCTTATTTCTAAGGCTACAGCAATCACCCCTCCACCCATACTGTGGTAGGCAAAGAAATACAGAAGACAGAAAATATCTTGTTCTAAATGTTGAGAAATTCTTGATGTTTCTACATCTTAAAGATAATTATAACAATAATGACTAATAAAAATCAATTGAATACAAACAGATTCATCTTTATGTGTTTTAAATAGAGGTCATGAGAAGGCAGGATGCTTGGCACCTGTGAAAGCTTAGAGTTTTCTTTTTTGTTCTCCAATTGGTGTGTGGGAATATTTAATAAAATGAGAGAGAGAGAGAGAAAGAGAGAGAGAGAGCTAGGTTTGCCATGATGCAATGTGTGAGAAGTGTAATTTATTAGTAGTAAAAGACATGAATTCTAGATACTTCTGCATAAAGCAGAGCTATGATCTTGAGAGTGGGTGGAATAGATAGAAAGAAACAGGAGAACCAGGCTTAGTGGAAAGCACAGGTGGAAAACCAGAGCCTAATAAAACTGCTAGATGATCATCTGAAGTAAGTTCCTTATGAATTGAGCATGAGTCATTGGGAAAAGGTTAAAAAAAGTTTCATATTTGCTTCATCTTTTAGATTCTATGTGTGTGAACAACTGCATATAATAAATTATATCTGGTAAGAAACTTCCTAGATGTTCAGTTATAACTAGTGCATTATTTTAAAATGCACTACCAGATTTCCAGCTGGTTACAGTAATTACCCATTATTAATTTTGAGATTTGAATTGGTAGATTTTATTCATGAGTGGTGTTATGTTTTAGTTCAGAAGTTATTACTTTATCTAGACATTTCAAATAAAACTCTGACCTTTCCAGAGAGAGATAATCAAATCTATACTAAAAATCTATAATTGAGTTTGTATCAAGTGCCAATATTATTTTTACACTGCCATCAAGTTTAATGAAAAATCTAGCTCTTTATTTCCTCAACGCAGTATAAAAACTTATGTAGAGAGTTGATTTAGAATTCAAATAACTCTGCCCTATTTGGCAAATATATATCCAGGCAACATTTCTTTCTAAGCAAAAATCTAGATAAGGAACTACATGACAACCAGAAGTATGAAACTGAAACAATTTATGGCAATCCTACAGTCATATTTCATGTCTTCATAGGTTTATAACTTTCCATAAACTAATCTGAACATATCTGAGTTATCAAAATGTGATTTATAAATAAGATATTTATGGTGGTAAGAAAGAGTAATATATTTTCCTATTCCACTGTAAGGCTAATAAAAAAAACAAATTAATAAAACCATGGCACATTTATTGGACCAAAACTTTAAGTGACACAGAAGCCTTCAGAAATAAAGACCCAAAGACCCCAGGAAAGCAGTATACAGTATTTTTATATTTTTCAAATAGTGAAGAAAACAGGGATAGACAAAAATCAGTATGCCATAATGGCAGTAAACTGGGAAGAAGGGAATCAGTGAGGCTCATTTGTTCAGATTCTTTCCTGTGTCATTTTTTTTAATTTAAAGAGGAAAAAAAAAAACAGGAAAAGGGTAGAAATAACAGAATTTTTTTAAAAAAGATAGTAAGAAATCGCTAGTTGATAAATTACATATTATCCTCTTAGAAATTGTTGCTCAAGTTACAAAATTAAAGCATACAAAGTAGACATTAAAAAATGAGGCTGTAAACAGCTATGCATGCATGAGTCTTTATATGTATTTCTATCCTTTCTGTATTAGAGGGAAAAGCAAAACATAGCAAGACAAAACAAAACAAATTCTTATAAAAAAAATGAAACCAAAAAGTCACATAAAACCACAGTACAAGGTGATCTACAATGGTTACTGTGTTGTCTCTAGTTATATTCAATAGAATTGTTTATATCATCAGGCATATTTGAATATAGCAGTATAATTGAATATAGCAGTACATAACAATATTAGTAAAAACAAACCATTGTAGGCAATGTAAAACTTCAAAGGCAGGTAATAATGAAACCAGAGTGGGTATCCTAGAAAATCTTATCTTCAGTGTAGTTGCTTATACTCTCAGACTTGATACTATCAATCATAACAGCTTTGAATAAAATCTATCAATACAAAACAGCAATCTAACAAACCAGATTCAATTAAGATCAGTCATGGTAAAACAGTGTAAGTCATACAGAGCTTCAGATTAAGTTACTAGGAAATTAAGGATGATTACCATACTATATCCTGCTATTTTCAGAATAACTGTCTGTGCCCTCAAGTCTAGTACAAGTAGGCAAACTGAAACAGAATATAATCCATCTAATCAGAGTGGTGTGAGTAATGTGGGTTTTAAATCCTGGTACACTACTAACAATATCCTTGGCCTTCTTTTTTTAGACTATTCCTCCCCTTTCACTCCCACAGGGTGCTGCACATTTTGGGTCCCACCAACTCCCTCAGTTTTTAGATTGGGGGAAACCTGCTATTTACCTAAATGGTTCCAAACCTTCTTGCTCCTGGACTTGATCTCAAGTTGTATTTCTTTGCCTACAAAAGCCTCTAGGTTTTCCTTTGTTATAGATGAGTAGTTCTCTACTGCACATAAGTATCCTGTCTTTCCATCCTGTCTTCAGGTGGTGGTGGAGTTGCCCATATTTCTCTCTGGCTCCCTGTCACATAGAGCATTGTTTAGTCATATTTGATTTTCAGTCCATAAACCTGCTCTCAGTTTGATCATATTTCCTATACAGAGCATCTTGGTAGACACTTCCTCCTGATCTACTCTGCTTGTATTTTTTTTTTTTAGTGCATCAAGACCATCTATGTTAGAGATTATAGCCAACCTTCACTGCCTCATTTCTGCTATGCTATTTTCTGCCATTATTTGTCTACTTTTCTTCTTCATTCTACTGCCTGTCCCATTCATTGAGGCCTTTCTGCCACTGTGCCTGAAATCCTGGTATTTTTTTTCTTTCTCTAGAATATCCTTCAGTATTCTCTGTAGGATTGGATTGGTGGTCACAAATTCCCCCAGTTCCTCTTTGTCATGGAAGCATCTTGTTTCTCCATTAATTTCTAGTGACAGTTTTGCAGGGTACATCAATCTGGGCTGGAGGTTATTTTCTTTCAGGGCTTGGAATACTTCACTCCAAGCTCTTATTGATCTGATGGTCTGTGTCGAGGAGTCTGCCATGATCCTGGTGAGCTTTCCTTTATAGGTGATCTGTTTCTTTTCTCTGACAGCTTTTAATATTCTGTTTTTATATTGAATTTCTGGTATCTTGATTATTATATGTCTGGGTGTAGCTCTGTTTTGGTTGTAGGTGGCTGGAGTTCTGTATGTCTCACATAACCAAATGTCATTTTCTTTTCCCATGCTTGGGAAATTTTCTTTAATTATTTCTATGAATAAACTTTGTAATTTGCCTGTTTTTATTCCCACATTTTCACTCACATTTCTTATTCTTAAATTATAGATTCTCTTGTCATCTTCTAGCCTTTATATTGTTACTGCCTGTTTCCTTGTTATTTTTAAGAGATCTTTCCTTTCATGATCACATATTGCAATCTTGTCCTCAAGTTTCGATAGTTTATCCTTAGTTTCTTTTAAGGAGTTTTGTCGCTTTCAATGGAGTTTTTAATTTCCTGGTAATCTCTTTGAATCTGCTTCATGTATTCTAAGTTTTCTTTATATTCTTTATCAAATGTTTCTCTCCTTTTTTTGTGTGTTCCTCCCTTCTTCTGTCTGTGTCTTCTTGAGAGATGCTTAGCATTCATTTTTATTAATCTACTTATATTTTGCTTTACCTGTTTAATATTTCAGTTTTGAGCTCATCTACAAAGTCCTGAAGATATCGCTTAATGTCCATTGCTCAGTCTCTTTTGTATTTCCCTCTCCTGGGTTAATGTTCTCAGGATTTTGGGCTAGGGACTTTTTCTTGTTTCTTTCTCTTGTCATGTTTTTGGTTTCTTCCATACAGGTCTATATTGGAGGTCCCAGCCCCTTTCCTTGTTTGTTATAGTTCTTCTGAAGCATGCTGGTGAGGGATTTCTGCCCGCTCCTGTTTGCTTTTGGTCATTGGGGTGTAGGCAGAGGCTGTGTATGTTGGCCCCTTCCCACCTGGCCAGTCAACCTTTGGGGGGCCTTCACTGGGGTTAGTGTGTGCTACAAGTCAGGAATCGGTTTGGGACAGCTTATTGGGTCCCACCATGACCCAGGCTAAGCAGGCCATACCAGTCTGCTCTGGGAAGGGAGCAACCAACTAAAGTCACTGTTGTTCCTAGTTCAGGCTCCTCCTGCCCGATTCCAACATGTCTTCTAGTTGGTCGCGCCCTGTTTGTGGGGGGTGTCTTATTCCCAGTACTCACCCTAGTTTAATGGAGGTCCCTTGTTGGCTCCATTCTCCATTGAGCTCACCAACCTCAGTCTTCAGTGCAACTGATTAGTTGCAGTGGCACGGTTTTGGGTGCTCCAGCATGTTGGGGATGCTCCATCCAGTTGCAGTTGCAGCGGTTCACGGCTGTGCAAGCTTGGGCCGCTTTGGTCAGCTGTGGTGGCAGCATGAATTCAGGTAGCTGAAGAGCACTGTGGCTGCTAATCTCAGCTTCTGCAATGTACCCTGGGACTGCATGTTTGACCATCTCTTTTGCCACTAATTTCTTCCTTTGTCGAGAAGATCCATCTCCCTCTGTCCAGATCTCTCCAGGGCGTTTTATTCCAGCATGCAGTCTCTCTCAGGGGAGGCTCTGTGTCCTGTTATCTATCAATCCATAATCTTCTTTTCTTTTGTGTCACTTGTGATATGGGGCAAGATACCTATCACATGAATGTGTTCTGATCTTTCAGAGTTAGGCCACAGAATTCCTTTATAGACGGTTCTCATCCAGAAAGCCAGAAAGTCAAAGAGTGACCTACAAGGTGACATATTTTAGAGTTCACTGCCCTGCACCCTGCAAGATGGTTTTATGTGTCAACTTTGCTAGGCTATGGTATCCATTTACTTGTTCAGGCAACAGTTTAAATGGTGCTGCGAAGATATGGTTCAGATGTGATTAAAATTTAAATAAATAGGTACACTTTGAGTAGAAGATTCATAGTGTGAATCTCATCCATCAGTTGAAGGTCTTAAGTGAAAAGATATCTTCTGAAGTGGAAGGAATTCTACACAAGACTGTAATCTTGACTCCTGCAGGAATTTCCAGGAAGCTGCAGGATTGAACTATGGATTTGAGATTTGCCATAATCTCCCCTTCCTATATAGATATTTGCATTTGCATGCATGTTTATGTGTGCATGCATTGTGCACATGCTTGTGTTTTTACCTTCTCTTTGTTCTGTTTCTTTGGAGGCCTATAATACAGATGAGATTGCTTTACTTTCTTAAATGATTAAATAAATTATATTAACATTATTTGGACAACAACAAAGCCTTGTAAACATACATACTCATGTTTCAAAATTTTACCAAGTTAATGAAAGATGGGTAGAGATATATCTCCATGTCAATGCATGTCACCATGTAAACTAGCAGAAAAAGCAGAGCTCTGTTGGTCTCATATTAAGTTGTCCTGCTGATGATCATTGTCCACTTGGATTTTTTTGTTACTTCCAACACCTTCTAGTTAGAAGAAGCACTTCCAGCCCTGAAGTGAAGTCCTGACAATGTTAGCCTTTTTTTCCAGGGTGTCCTTTGTGGAAATGCAGTTTAAGCATTTCCATGGCTGTGGTTAGTTAATGTACTGCTAGAAATTGTACCAAGATTGAAGCTTATTAGAAATTTTGCAGATGGTGAGTCTAAATATGGATTCTATCTGAAAATTACTATGCTTAGATATACTAAGGTCCATGTAGTAATAGTGAAGTGTTTTGTTTTGGCTGATACCCAATGAAAACCAGTGTAAGAGATTTTTCTGTCATTTTTTTGATGGACTAATATTTAGTAAGTTAGAAATAGTCTTTCTGGATCAATAGATTTTAAAATTTTTTTTTTATTTTAAAGAGAATAATGCAAAACAAAATAAAATGGAACAAAACAGATCAGAATGAAACAATGCAAGCAACACAGGATTTCAAAACAAGACAACAGGAAATTAACAGTGGCTACCATAATGTCTCTTATTGTCTTTGAAATAGTTGTCCATATCTTTAAACACAATGAATTCATACAAGACAAAATAGTATAAAACGGATCAAATGAATGAAAGCATTATTGGTCTTCAAAACTAGACAACAGGACAATCAATAATGGCTACCATAATATCTCTTGTTCTCTTCAAAATAGCTGTCCATACCTTCACACACATTGAAATTAAATAATATAAAACAGACTAAAACCAGTCAAAACAAAGAATAAAAGAATTACTGTCAATAAATAGATTTTTAAAATATATAATCTTTTAACTCTAAAATATCTACACTGTTAAACTTAAATTATTAGATACTGAAGTCTGAGTAAGTTGAAGTTCTTCCCTTCTATCTTTGCTCCACCTGCCTGAACTGCAAAATCAACTCCATGGGAAAGTTTCCTTTCCTGGGATTGTTTACTATTTCTTTGAAACGCTGATGTAGGCCATGTTCTGATGCTCAGAGAGGGTTATATTGATCCATTGTATTGAAAATTTATGCCTTTATATTTTTCAACTTTATAGTAGAAGCAAGTGGGAAAAATATTTGTTGATTTTAGAGTTCATTTTTACATTGTTCCTGGTGAGTCTAAATATGGATTCTATATTAAATAGAATCTCTCAGGGGAGGCTCTGTGTCCTGTTATCTATCAATCCATAATCTTCTTTTCTTTTGTGTCACTTGTGATATGGGGCAAGATACCTATCACATGAATGTGTTCTGATCTTTCAGAGTTAGGCCACAGAATTCCTTTATAGAATTCTGGAACAAATCAACTGCAGTTTAAAATAAATTCATCCAGGCACAAAAAAAGAAACTATGGAAATCCTCAGACCAATGGCAGGCATTTCTTTCTCCATTTATCCTTTTTCACAGAGTTGTTCTGTTTGGTTATGGGACCATAGTGAAATATCTTGGATTTGAGTGCACTGGGATATAGAATAAAATATATAAAAGTGATTCATATTTTGTTCTAGTCATGTCTCATGAAGTCTATTTTTAATGAACTGTTTTATCTTTCTAAAAGATTCAATCACTCCAACAATTTCAATTATGCTAGTTTTTTCATATTCATTCAGAGAGGAGACTTAATTGTTGCAGGGCCAAACAAAAAAAAATTCATTTTCTCAGCACCAGACTGAACCAACAAACCTAGGAGGGTAAGTTTTAAGTCAAAAAAGGAGACAAGATTAAAAAAAAATACCTCAGACTAAACATTTACACATTGTCTGTCTGGACTTGACTTTGACCAGTCTGTTTTAAAATCTCTGGCAATAGGTGTAGACAGCAGAGTCAGTGGTCCCAAGGGCTACTAGCTCCCCATCTAGGGGCCTAGGTGGCCATGGGCATCTATTACTGGCAAAATTCAGAAAGACTAAATAAACATCAACATTTTTGTAAGGAAGCTGAGAAATTCTGGGTGCACCAACACAAGGAGACAAAGGATCTGGAAAGGAAATGATAGCAGACACTCCCGCACCTCTTGGATAGATTTCCATACTTCTTACTGGGGGCATCCATGTGCCACCAGTTATAAGAGCTGCACACACATCACTTTCACAGCCCAGCCCTGGAAACAGATATTTCAATTCCAGAAATTTAGAAGGCCAACCAAAGGAGTCTACCTATGACAATTCCTGGCTACTTTCCCTCAATCTTGAAACAAGAATGACAGAAATATTTTTTCTTCCTCAAGAAAGAGAATTCCACTGAGATGGACACTTGCAATTCTTGATAAGTCTGATTTCTAGAAGCCCATAGTCACTTAAAAAAATATACTGAGCATGGTGGTTCATGCCTGTAATCTCAGAAGTCAAGAAGATGAGGTTGGAAGATTACTAGGTGTTTTGAGTTCATCTTGGGCTACATGGTGAATTCAAGACTAACTTGAACTATAGGGCAAGACATGGTTTCATAAAAACCAAACCAGTAAAACAAAAGAAACAAAGTTTTGCAAAGGGAGAAAGGAAGAACAGGAAAGGAAAAGAATGGGGGTAAAAAAGAATTAAGATACATTATGTACAGGTACAAATTCCCTATGATGAATGTGATTATTATGTATGTCAAAAATGTACCAATAAAATTAATTAAAAAACTAAAAAAAAAACCACATCAAACCAAACCAAAACAAAATTGTGTTTAGTAAAGTCAAACACATAGAGAAATGCCGTGAATGTTTTTGAGCATTGTTATATGACATTTTAAATGGAAGGAAGTGCATTTTTGTAGGAAATATAAGCCAGAATACTTTTCAAATATACTGTCTTCTAGATTAACTATTGCTCCTCTGTCTAAATTTGTTAAATGGAAAAGTTATTTTTATAAAATGTGGGAGATCAGAATTCAAACTTAAAGTTGTTAATGTTGAAAATAGAAATTATTCTTTTTGGAAGCTGTGACTTTCTTGAACTTATGCTGGTTGTTGGGTGGATTTCTGAACAAGATTCCTCATGTTCTGTTTCCACTGCAGCAGAAGGCTTTCCTGTGTGGAGGGAAGGTTCCACAGTCATAGTGTATTCCAATAAGTGTAAAAGTTCAAAGTATCCTTAAAATACTACAAAGTGTCCTTGAAATAGTGACAATATATGCTCTCCGATTTTTTTCCTGCAAAATAGTCAAATGATTTCATTTAAATTTAAATTTAGCAGATTGCATAGTACTAGCAAATAAGTTTCAACTTATTTAGGTAGAAAGTGTTCCTTTCAGAGGTGTCACCAACTTCACATTGGAAATGTCCAGCATACTAACGAGTATTTCAAATCTTTAGACCTTACTTACAGGAAAGAAAAGTTTTGTTTCTCTAAGAATTTTCAGGTATCTCAAAGTGGATGGTGAAATCTTTTTCTTTTTTTTTTTTTTTGGTGCCAGGATCGAACTCATGACCTAGCGTTTGCCAAGCAGGCACTTATGCTGCTGAGCTAAACCCCCAACCCCAAATGGTGAAATCTTAAAATGAAGCAGAAATAGGTCTTACCTTGAAGAACAACAAATTTTTGTGTACCAACTGAAATTAATGTTTTCCTGGATAGGTACTTGGAAGTTAGAATATGCTAAATTGGAGTTTTTACTGAAAAAAAATCTTTTTTTGTTAAATTAGGATCAGGTTTCATAGATAGAATTTCTGACTTATTTACATTCCAACATGAACAGCCAGGCAGAGCTTGGTTTTGCTTTTTCCACTTGCTGTCTGTATGTTTTAAGTCTACAATTTATCTCTTGCAATGTCACTGAAGCACAGACTTATGGCAGAAGAGCAATTAGAATAAAAGAAATTTAGAAAAACTCTAGGAATGCTCCTTACAACTAAAAATTTATTATCCACACATTGAGTAATCTAGACTAAAATCTGAAAAATAAATTAAGAGCAGTTTATGAGTTCAGTAGACTGGCTGTTGGTTTTTATTGTTTCTCACAACACTGAGAAGAATATGACCCATTAACTTCAAGGGAATTCTTGCTAGCACTGCACTCTAGGACTGAGCCAGCCATTATATTGAAAGTGGGGCTCTTATGCACTTGGATAGAATGAATTATGGACTGCCAGCCATTGTCAGTTAGTAGCTAAATTGCAGAGATCTTGGCATTGAGTGTTTAAAAATATGCTTTGGCTAGTTCTAATAGAGTTACTTTACTTTTAGAATACTTTGAAAACACACTGAGTTATGCAGCAAGGCCAAATTTGTGTTTGGTACAAGATTGTCTACTATATTCAATTGTATATTTTCATGAAATCTATTGGTATGTCTAAGCTTTTATACAGAAATGCAGTATCCTTGTATGGAAGTGATTGGAAGAAAATCAATTTCCTCTGCATACTGGGGCTATGATAATGAAATGTGTAAAAGGGTCAGGGGTTGGCTAAACTTGTAGAAAGGATTGTGCATTGTTTATCTTTTGTTTCATATGTAAGAGTTTCTAAGCCAAACAGTAGTCAGGCAGAGCTATTTGGTCTATTTCACACTGAATTCTCTCTCTCTCTCTCTCTCTCTCTCATCTCTTTCATCTTCTGTCATAGTATATACAGTAGAATCTTTGTTGTGATGACAGTGTAGTGCTATATAAAGAAAGCAAAACTAAGAATGAGGGTAACTTGGTCTAGTCCAGTTCTACAGACTTATTGTATAATATGAACAAGCCATAATTAATGTGAGCCCATGTCTTATTTTCAAATCAAAAGAGTTTGACTCTTTCTAAAATACATTTAATTTTACAATTCTTAATTTGCATAAGATGATGAAAAGAAAATAGAAAGTGGAGAATACAATTAATAACTTTCCATATTTCACTTCTTCTCTAATGCCACATCAAGGAAGCTTTTTTCATCAGCTTATGTCACTCAAATTCAGCATTTCCAAACTCAGACAGGTGAGGAACCAAAAAGAATGGCATAAACTCACTAGATTATTGGTGCATTCACTTTACATAAATATATTTTTTAACCAGTCAATGTGTAGGGACAGAAATTCTGACTCAATTCAAGGATTTCAGTGTTGTCTCAGTCTCCATGATACAAGACATCTGGGTTTGGTCAATATTTTTAACAGTTCCCCATTTATAAAATGAGGTGCTATCTAATCATTTACTGTGTTGACATTCTATGGACTATTAAAAGATATAGTGTTTTTTGACCCCAAGATAGAAAAAAAATGGTCTTTTTTTCTAAAGATACAAGTTCTTTTGCAAAATTATTCACATACTTTGATCTTTATTACTATTTACAGCAAGTGATCATTTTCTACTTGTGTTAATGAGCCCAACATCTCTCAATTCCTCCTGTTCTTTTAATCCATGCTCATCAGATTTAGGTAATGTCTTATGTATTAATTGCCTCTCAGTTTACTAGGCCTCCCTCAAGTCCAGAATGTATGTTTTTAAGCACTCCAAATTTTTCTGGTTGTATCACAGAATTGTCTTAAGAAAAGACAAATTCTCTTTAGTAAGTCCCCCAAACCTGGGATAATCTGTATTAGTTTACTAAAATTTCCACAACAAAGTACCATTAAACTAGGCATCTTAGACAATTGTCTCAGTGTTTGGTAGGATAGAAATCTGAAACCAAGTTGTCAGCAGGATTGGTTTCTGTATTTTTTACATTAAACTGAATTCTTTACCTCCTTCATCAACAAATTATTTTAGCAAGCTCCTTGTTTCTGTGACATTATTTTTTAATAGTCCAAGGAAAATTTACATATTTTCTCCATTAGTCTTCAATATTTTATATGTCAGCTGTCACTGTAATTTTTTTCCTTTGACTTCTCTCACTTCTTCACCATATGTAAGAGAAATTGTAGGCATTTGTTTTAAGTATATCTTGGTGGGGAGGGTATCCCTCTATTTGTCTATTCACAGAGATATGTAAGACCTATACTTTTAAAAAGGCAAGCATAAGAGCCTAAGATTTATCAAGCATAAAGCTTTTCATAGATACTTGACAGAGGTAATATTGTGATAATATTGAGATATTTTGGTTTATGAGCAAAGTAAAAAACAAGCCAAAGAATTCATTTGTGATCAAAAACTAACAACAAAGTAGCAGGAATTTCTAATGTTCTTTACATTTCAGGAAGAACTGCTGAACTTTAACAACAGTTAACTGATAATAATAATGATGATATTGATTTTTATTGACCATTCACTTTGTATGAAGGCCTGTCCTCATAGTGCTTTGCCTGTTTTATATGATGTTATCATCACAACCCTAAGGAAGGTGTAAATCTTGTTTTACAAGATGAAAATGTTGAGGCTTATGGTAAAATAATTTGACTAATGTCTCCTAACTAGGAGTTTGTAAAACCTATATTGGAAGACAGTCAGTTGGGGTTCAGACCCTTTACTTTTAACTATATGCTATATTTGAAAATGAAAACATTACATATAATTTTGTCAGTCAAAACAACCTACAATGCTCTTAATTAAAACTGCCATATATAATTACTGTACATCTCTTCATAGTGTCTAGCCAAATACAGGGCACAGAGACTATGCTCAGTATATACTTCAAGAAATTTGCTCATAATTAAAAGCTATTTATTTACAAGCATCCAGATGAATGTTTCTTAAAACAAATACAGTTAAAATAGTCATCACTGAGAGTTGGGTTTGCAAAAATATTCATTGCAGAGTTTAGAGACCTATACTCTAGCCCTTTTTTTGGTTACTAATATCTGCTTGCTCCATATTTACATCTTGAATTAATTAATTAATTTTGGTTCCTGGAATTGAACTCATGACTTCATGTTTGCCAATCAGGCACTTATGGTGCTTAACTAAACCCCAGGCAACTCACATCTTAAATTCATTTATTTTGTTTTTGATTTTGCATTTTTGCTTTGTTTTTTCCTCTTTTTTTATTTAAAGAGAAAAAAACAGAAAAAGGTAGAATTATTACAGAATTTCAGCAAAAGAAGATAAATAGTAAGAAATCACTAATTGATAAATTACATATTGTTCTTTCAGAAATAGGTTTTCAAGTTACAAAATTAAAGCACACAAAGTGGACACTCAAGCAGTGAGAGTGCAAACAGATCTGTTCAACAATCCAACAAAAACCTAGAAATATGGTTACCAATCCCACACACCTAAACATACATACAGCTATATCTTTTATAGCGCTTCTTATTTCTTTTTTTACAGTAGCAATTATACTTTTTTAAAATTTTATTTAAAGAGAAGAAAAAAAGGCAAAACACAAAAAAGGTAGCAACAATACAGAATTCTAAAAGAAAGAAAAAAAAGGAAAATGAGAAAAAGCTCCACAAGAAATCAGTAATTTATAACTTACATACTGTCATCCTGGATGTACTTGTTCAAGTTACAAAGTTAAAGGGTACATAGTAAACATTAAAAAAGTCAGACTACAAACAGTTCTGCTCAAATATCCAAAAAAGATTCAGCAATATGGTCATCTATTTTACACACTCAAACAAAAATGCAGTTATATCCCTTAGAGCACTTTCTTTTCCTCTCTTTTTTACAATAGCAATTACACATTTTGGTTTTATTACATTTGTAGTTCTTATTTACTTTTTACACTGGAGTCACAATATGCTATTTATAAATATGATTCTTATTTATTTCACTAATGAGGATAGTCTCAAGTTGTGTCCATTTACCTATGAAGGCCTCAAGATCATCATTTTTTTATAGCTGGTAATATTCCATTGTGTAAAAATACTGCATCTTTTTCATCCACTCTGCAGTTGGTGGGCATATTGGTTGTTTCCAGGATTTAGCTATCACAAGTTGTGCAGCTATGAACATGGGTGCACATATATCACTGTGATATGAACTTTTCACTTCTTCAGGGAAAATACCCAGGAGGGGAATAGCTGGACTGAATGGGGCTTCTAATCCTAGTCTTCTGAGAATTCTCCATATGGATTTCCATAATGGTTGCACCAGTCTACATTCCCACCAAAAATGGAGCAGTGTTCCTTTTCCCCCCGCAGCCTCGCCAACATTTGTTATCAGTTGATTTCTTGATGGCAGCTATTCTTTCTAGGGTAAGGTGGAATCTCAATGGTGTTTTAATTTGCATTTCTTGAATGACCAGTGATGGTGAACATTTCTTCATGTATTTATTTGCCATTTGTATATCTTTCTCTGAGAACTGTGTGTTCATCTTAGATGCCCATTTTTGGAGAGGGGCTTTGAATTTGGGGGGCTTGATATTTTTCAATTCTTTATATATTCTACACACAAGTCCTTTGTCTGAGGGGTTGCTGGCTAAAACTCTTTCCCACTCTGTGGGTTTTCTTTTCACTCTGTTGGTGATTTCCTTTGAAGTGGAGAAACTTTTCAATAATATGAGATCCCATTTGTTGATTCTTTGAAATGTTTCCCGTGCAGTTTGTGATTTGTTCATGAATTCTCTGCCTACCCCTATGTCTCCAAGACTTCTACCTACCTTGTCTTCCAGTAGATTTAGTGTTTCTGTTTTAATATTGAGGTCTTTGATCCATTTAGACTTTTGTTTTGTGCATGGTGATAGGCTTGGATCTAGTTTCAGTCTTCAGCATGTAGAGAGCCAATTTTTCCAACACCATTTATTAAAGAGACTATCCTTCTTCCAGTGGACATATTTAGTCCCTTTGTCAAATATCAGGTGGCTGAGTGTCTTTGTAGTTGTGCTTGCATCTTCTCATCTGTTCCATTGATCCTCAGGTCTATTTCTTTGCCAGTACCAAGCTGATTTGATCACTGTGGCTTTATAGTAGTGTTTCAAGTCAGGAACTGAGATGCCTACTGCCTTGTTTTTGTTGCCTAGAATTGCCTTTGCTATTCTAGGTTTCTTCTGTTTCCAAATGAATTTTAGGAGTGCTTTCTCTACATCCGTGAGGTATGTCAATGGTATTTTGATTGGGATTGCATTAAATCTGTATAACCATTTTGTGAGTATGGCCGTTTTCACAATGTTGGTTCTTCCTAACCAAGAGCAAAGAATGTCCTTCCATTTTCTAATATCCTCTTCAATCTCCCTTTTCAGCGTAGTGTAATTTTCAGCATATAGGTCTCTTACATTTTTAGTTAGGTTGATTCCTAAGTATTTCATTTTTTTACATGTTAGTGTAAGCAGCGATATTTCCATAATTTCTTTCTTAGTGAGTTTTTTTTTTGTTTGTGCACGGAAATCGTATTGATTTTTGAGCATTGACTTTGTATCCAGCTACACTGCTGAAGTTGTTTATCACCTCCAGTAGTTTTCTAATGAAGTTTTTTGGGAGTTTTATACAGAGTATCATGTCATCTGCAAATAGTGATAATTTAACTTCTTCCTTTCCAATCTTTACTCCTTTTATTTTTCTTTCTTGTCTGATCGCCCTGGCTAGTGTTTCCAGAACTATATTGAAAACGAGTGGTGATAGTGGGACATCTTTGTCTTGTTACTGAAATTAAAGTGAAAGCTTTCAGTTTTTGTCCATTTAGTTTAATGTTAGCTCTTGGTTTGTCATAGATGGCCTCTCTAAGGCTGAGGTAGACACTGTGTATTCCGAGTTTCTGAAGGATTTTTATCATGAACATGTGTTGGACTTTGTCGACAGATTTTTCTGCATCTATAGAGATGACCATGTGATTTTGTTTTTGGCTCTGTTGATGTGGTGTATTACATTTATTGATTTGCATATGTTAAACCATCCCTGCATTCCTGGAATGAACCCCACTTGGTCATGATGTATAATCTTCTTGATGATTTTCTGCATTCTATTTACCAGTATTTTGTTGAGAATCTTTGCCTCAATGTTCATTAGTTAGATTGGTCTATAGTTCTCTTTTTTGTTTGGATCTTTGGTTTTGGTATCAGAGTAATACTTGCCTCCAGGAATGATTTAGGGAGGATTGCTTTTTTCTCAGTTTCACTGAAGAGTTTAAGAAGTACTGGCATCAAATCTAAATTTCTTGTAGAATTCAGCTGTGATTCCATCAGGACCTGGGCTTTTCTTTGTTGGTAAGTTTTTAATTACATTTTCACTTTCAATAGCTGATATTGGGTTGTTCAAAGTTGCTATATTTTCTTGGTTGGGCTTTGGTAGTTCATAATGTTTCTAGAAATCTGTCCATTTTCTTTGTTTTTTCCACCCTATATGAGTAGAGATTTTCAAAGTAGGTATTCATGATCTTTTGAATTTCCATGGGATCTGTAGTAATTCATCCCTTTTCAGTTCTTATTACATGAATTTGGATTTTTTCTTTCTTTCTCTTGATAAGGTTAGCTAGTGTTTGGTCAATTTTGTTGATTCTCTCAAAAAAACAGATTTTTGATTCATTAATTCTTTGTATTTTTTTTAGTTTCAATTGCATTGATTTCTGCTTTAATCTTTATTAATTCCTCTCTTCTATGAGCTTTGGGTTTAGCTTGCTCTTCTTTTTCTAGAAGCTTGAGATGGGGCATTATTTGTTTACTTGTGCTCATTCTGTTTCCTTAATATGACAATTTATTGCTATATATTTGCCTCTTAAGACTGCTTTCATTGCATCCCACAGATTATAGTATGTTGTTTCTATATTTTCATTGAATTGTAGCATTGATTTATTTCTTCTTTAATTTCATCTGTAGCCCACTGGTTGTTCAAATGGTGGTTATTTAATTTCCATATTTTTATGTAGCTTTTACAATTTCTTTTGCCATTATTTTCCAATTTCAGTGCACTATGGTCAAATATCATACATGGTATGATTTCAATACCTTTGGATTTACTTAAGAATATTTTATGGGATAGTATATGGTCTATTTTGGAGAATGTCCCATGTGCAGTTGAGAAGAATGTGTATTCTGATGTGGTTGGGTGGAACACTCTATAAACATCTACTAAATCCAATTGCTTACAGGTATGATTCAGTTCTGATATTTCTTTGCTGACTTTTTGTCTAGTTGTTCTATCTCTGTGACAATGGGCTCTTAAGATCTCCTGTTATAATTGTGTTCCTGTGTATTTGGTTTTTCATGTCCATTAGTATCTGTCTTATATAATTGGATCCTCCTGTATTTGGTGCATATATATTTATAGTTGTTAGTTCTTCCTCTTGAATTTTTCCACTAACAAGTATGTAGTGACCTTCTCTAGCTCTTTTAATCATTTTAAGATTGAAGTTCATGTTGTCTGCAAATAGAATGATATCCCTGCTTTTTTCTGGGTTCTTGTTGCATGGAATACTGTTTTCCATCCTTTGACTTTTAATCTAAGAGTTTCTTTTTGGTTCAGATGTGTTTCTTGTATACAGAATATTGTGAGGTCCTGTTTCTTGATCCATTCTGACAATCTATTTCTTTTCATATGTGAATTGAGGCCATTTACATTTATGGATATCACTGATATGTACTGGCTCGACCTTGCCATGTTATTTTCCAGTTGTTTCTTTCTGCTTTTCCTCTGATTTAATTGCTTATCCTATCTGATGGTTTCTTTCTGTTGTTTTGGGGATTGTTGTCATTTTTATCTCTGTCTAGTATGTCTTTCAGTACTCTTTCTAGGGTTGGTTTTGTGGACATGAATTTCCTCAGTTGCTCTTTGTCATGGGAGTATCTTGTTTCTCCATTAAATTTGAATGAAAGTTTTTCTGGGTACATCAGTTTGGGTTGAAGGTTGTTTTCTTTCAGGGCTTGAAAAACCTCACTCTAAGCTCTTCTTGGCTTGAGGGTTTGTGCTGAAAAGTCTGTCGTGATTCAAATGGTCTTTCTTTGATAGGTGAGTTGTGCCTTTTCTCTGACAGCTTTTATTATTCTGTTTTTATGCTGTATGTCTGAGATCTTAATGATGATGTGTCTGGGTGTGGATTTATGTTGATTGTGACTGTTTGGCATTCTATTTGCCTCATTTATCTGCATATCAGATTCTTTCTCCATGTTTGGCAAATTTTCTGCTGTTATTTCTGTGAATACTTTATGTATGTCATTTTCCTGCACTCCTGTATCTTCACTAATGCCCATTATTCTTATATTGTTGCTCTTGGCATCATAATGAAGCTTCTGGATTGTCATTTCATGCTACTTTGTTATTTTAAAAAGTTCTATCCTTTCCTGATTACTAATTGTGATCCTGCCCTCAAGGTCTGAAATCCTATGCTCAGCCTCCTTTATGTGGTTTTGCATGCTTTCAATAGAATTTTTTGTTTCTTGGATGTCTCTTTGAGTTTTTTTCATGAATTCTACTTGTTTTCTATATTATCCACTCAAAGTTTCAATCAGTTTCCCATGCTCATGTACTTTTTTCTCTATTTCTTTTTTAGCTACATTCAACACCTCCTTTACTAAATTTGCTATTTCTATCTTTACGTGGGCAGGTGCACAGTGGAGGTTCCAGGCAGCTTATGCATGATGCAGGCTTTTGCTAAGTTCCCGGTGGCAGGGCAAGCCCTGTTCTTTTTTCTTTCTTTCTTTCTTTCTTTCTTTCTTTCTTTCTTTCTTTCTTTCTTTCTTTCTCTCTCTCTCTCTCTCTCTCTCTCTCTCTCTCTTTCTTTCTTTTGGAAGAAAGAAAGAGGAATTTGATGTCCTCTATAGCCTGATTCAGTAGTTTTTTTTATTTCACTTGCTATCTTTTCAGAGATTCCCAGTGTGTTACTTTTGGTGTCCTCTATTTCAATTGTCTCCTATACTTGTTTCTGGTGAACTATATGTTTGAGACTGCATTTTCCTTTTTCATTTTGTCATTTTCACTCTGCCTCATGTTTTCTATGTGTAGGAGGGGATCACACACACTCTTTTCAACTCACCAAATTCTTTCAGTTAGTTGGAGAGTGTTTTACTACTGGCCCTATTTATCCCTTGTACATCTCTATTTTAGGGGCATACTCACCATACTGATACAGTTAATCCACTATAGTCCAAGGTTCACCACCTGGGAACAAAGTTCCAAATATTTTCACACCAATTGGAGCCTGCTGAGGTCTTCTGATGTTCCAGGTGGGAGGGCGGGCCCAGCAGAAGCAGTCCAGGGCAGTTTTCAGTCTTGGGCAGGCATTCTAGATGTTCCCAGTGGCAAGGCGGGCCCTTGGGGGAGGTTCCCAGCAGCATACCCCTGAGGCAGGTTTTTCCTAAATTCCCAGTGGCAGGGTGGGCCCACAGGGGAGGTTCCAGGCAGCTTACTGCTGATGCAAGCTTCTGCTAAGTTCCTGGTGGCAGGGCAGGCCCCTGTTCTTTCTTTCTTTCTTTCTTTCTTTCTTTCTTTCTTTCTTTCTTTCTTTCTTTCTTTCTTTCTTTTGGAAGGTAGTAAAATATAACAGAACAAGATGGAACAAAGACAATTGAGACAGTGTAGTGAAACTGGTACAGAACTTCACAGCAGGATACCAGGATAACAGTAATAAATACCATAGTATATCTCATTTTCTTCACAATAGTTATTTTTTCAATTAGGTATAGCAAAATCAAAGGAAATACAGAACATTATAGAACTTATCAAAACAGAATATTGAATAGAGCAATACCATTAATCAGAACAAAGCAAAATAGTGATAAAAATATTTGCCTTCAAAGAGATAGTAGAAGGAAATCCCCCTTATTTGCTATATTGCATATAGTCAACCTCACAAGAGATGTTCAAATCTCTGCTCCCACTTGCTAACGGAGGTGGGGGGATTGATGTTTGACTCTCAACCCATGTGCCAGTAGGCTCACAGCTGCTTACCAGGGTGGCAAGCTGGTTGCTTGGCTTCACAGCACCCTAAGTTCCAGCATGGTGCAGATCTCATGAGATGCTGATGGTTCTTGTCCTGGGGTGGCAGTGTCTTGCAAGGCCACAGCAGCTTACCAGGATGACAAGCTGCCTGCTTGGTTTCTGAGTGCCTTAGGTTCCACCATGGTGTGGATCTCAGGAGTTGCTGATGGTTCTCACCCTGGCATGGCTGCAGCTTGCCAGGCTATAGCCATTTACTAGGGTGGCAAGCTGATTGCTTGGTTTCCCATTGCCTTAAGTTCCAACATGGTGTGGATCTCAGGAGACACTGATGGTTCTCACCCTGGGGCAGCCATGGCTTGCTAGGCCACAGTCATTTACCAGGGCAGTGAGCTGGTTGCTTGGTTTCCTGGTGCCCTAAGTTCCACCATGGTGTGGATCTCAGGAGATGCTGATGGTTCTCGTCCTGGGGTGGTTGGGGCTTGCCAGGCCACAGTCACTTACCAGAGCAGCAATCTGGCTGCTTGGTTTACTAGTGCCATAAGTTCCAACTTCACATCTTAAATTTAAAAGCTTGGTTTAAACAGTTTTTAATGGCTTGGGTTTTAATATATAAGACCTGTTCTCACTATGCAGTTCAGGTTGATCTTGAGCTCACTTTGTAGCTCAGGCTGTAGCTCTCAATGATCCTCCTGTCTCAGCTTCCTAAGTGCTCATGGCTTGGGTTTTAAATTGTTCTAAAATGCACACTGCACATTTTGTATTTCCAATAATATTTTAATTATGATGGAAAATATTTTGACTTCTAACAATAATGCATAATGCATTAATTATTGTTACTGTCCTCCTAACCTGATTTGAAACTCTATTTAATTTTTATCTTTATCTTTTTTCTCTTTATAATAAAAAAAAATTAACTTCTGGTTTACACCAAAGAAGATTTGGAATTCAATTTCAACACAGCTGTTTTATTCCATGGTATTAAGGAATGAAAGTAATGTGTCTCAGACTGTGGTTGACCTACATATTAAAAGTGTGTGCATGTGTGTGTGTGTGTGTGTGTGTATGTGTGTGTGTGTGTGTCTGTGCTCACAGGGTATGTCCTTGGTCAAAATCTAATTTAATCTATATATTCCTTCAGAAATACATGTGTGCTCAGTGTTGAGCCATATTACTTAAAAATTGTTTGACAGTGCATGTTATCTTATCTCTTATTATTCTCCTAACATTTAATTTTCCAACCTTTAAGTTCCAGCCTTTAAAAGTAGGGCACTTAGTACTTTATGGACACAGAAATTTATAGCTGGTGAACTATAGTGTATCTATTATATACTGAAGATCATAAGTACTACTTTTAGATTTGATATGATATTTATAGTTAAATTTTATTCAGTGTTTTGTATTTGAGTACACATTTTAAGTGTTAAAAATTTCTTCCTTACACATTTCAGACTGGGTAAGGAAAGTATTTATCTGTATTATCTCCTTTGATTTCCATATAATTTCAGAAAGTAGGTGATATTGAATTTTCTGTGTTACAGATAAGAGAACTTACTTAGAAAAGACATGGAACTTGCTCATAAGCATACAGCATGGGCTAGGGATTTATCTCAGTGGCATAAGAGCCTGCCTGTTATACCGCAAACCTACCATCTGAACCAATATAGTCAGATCCCTAAGCCAACCAATTTTTACTTTGAAAAAATATATTAATACCTTTCACTTAATGATTTTAATATAAAAAATTATTAAATACTATACTTCAACAATGAGAAGTAACATGTCCTGAAAATCTTGTTTCTTAACTCCAAGTTTCTTGAATTTCTTTCTTAAACCTAGCTGCTACCAACCTGCACTTAATTTTCAGACATAATCTTGGTCTCCATAGAATGCTTCTCTTGGATAGAACATTAAACTTTCTGATTTTTGTGAATTCTCTACAAATTAAGTTGCTAAATCAATAACCAAATACCTCATTTTAGGACTAAGTGGAGTTTAAAGCATCCTGAGTATACATTACCATAAGTATGCTTCTAAATCAAAATTGGACAGGAAGATGAAGCCATGGCCCATATTATGGATTCAAAGCAATATTCTGTAAATTAACATTGGAAGATTAACAATACCTGCTTATTGCCCTGCTGTACACTCTCTGTATTCAATTGGAAAGACAAAAATTATATATAAACATGTTCTATTTTCAAATAAATATGAATTGATCAATTCAGAGTTAGTGAGTTATCTGTTCATAGCCTTCATCCATTCTCTTGTGGAGTAGCTTTTTCTCACTAATTCACAATTCTCTATTTTATATTTTATATAGCAATTCACTTTTGGTTCTAGCCATTACTAGTATTTTATCATAACCTATTTTTGGCATTTACCTTAGGTGTTTTTGTCAAATAAAAAATTAAACTTAGATGTCAAATACATGAATAATTAATTACCTTCATGTTTTTGCTTCATGAACTTTGATTTATTGTAAACCCAAATATTGAGTTTAGTCATCTAAGTATTGTAATCCTCTTTCTAATTTTCCTCACCATCCCAAAGGTTATATTTGTAATTCCACTAATTTGAATCTAACACCACCAATGCAATCCACAGAGAGAGTAAAAACACCAAGACATATTCCAAGTTAAGGGCAGCCAAGGAGTCCTAAATCAAATCCCCCTGAGGATGTGCAGACAAAGGCCTTGATTATAGGCCTCTCCCAGAATTTATTATCTTGTGAAGAAGTGGAATGGCTTAGGGATAAGTGACAGTGAGGCTGGTGGGAATTATGGGAGTAACTTGAGCTGGCTAATGAGGTGGAAGAATGGTATCTCTGTAAATTACAGAGATAAAGATATGCAGAAGGATCAATTTATATAATCTAATTAAGGTAGCTACTGAATTTTTTGGGGAGGCTGTCCTTTGGTTTTTGATATGCAAACTCCTGTGCCGTGGGGAGTCATAGCTTCTTTATCTTGAGCCTCCAACCCAGTTGACATTTTTGGAGCTGTTGGGTCTAACATCTCACTGTGTTCATATCCTGTATGGAGAACACTATGCAAGGAAATAGGACTGTCTGTTGGCTTTAGAGATTATATACCAGCACTTCTGCTAGCCTTATTTGCAATGCTTAGAGCCAATTGAAGAGAGAAGGAAATACCCTAGACATCTTTCAGCATATCAGCATAAGAAAATAAGTCTTCAAATAATCAAAGTCACAGTAATTATTTTACATTTAAGGGGAGTCACTGGAGTTGTCTCCCACATGATTAAGTAATTCTTTACTAATGTATATTATAAAAATTATTTACACCAACAAAAATTTAAAATTTGGCTTCCACATTTAGCTTTTAAATAATTTCTATGCTTATCAACTACATATCATCTATCTTTCAATCATCATATGGTTGTGCTTGTCAGCTTTCACTTGCAACAAATACCAGAGCTAATTAACTTATAAACAAAAGATTTATTTTGGCTCACAGTTTTAGAGGCTTCAGTTCATGCTTAACTGATTACATGGCTTTTTACCAATGGCAAGTTGACACATTGTGGCAGAAATATGGGAAACAAACTGCTTACCAAGGACCTGGAAGGAAAAGAGAGAAAAGAAATGACAGTGGTTCCAAAATTCCCTTCAATGTCTGTGAACTAGATAAACCTTTCCCCTTTTAACTTTGGGTGTCAGGTATTTTGCCTCAGCAATGAGAAAAGTAAGACAAGTACCATCCTTGTGGCCACAGTTTAACACCAGGGCTTTTGGAGGATATTCCAGATCCAAACTATAGAAGCCATATTATGTGAAGAAAGAGAGGTAATCTTGTTTTTCTTACTACATGGGTAGGTAGTTAGGTAATACATGGCAGTTTATATACTTTTTTCATTGCTGAGACAAAATACTCAACATCTGAAGTTAAAGGAAGTAAGGTGTTTTGTAGCTCACAATATTTAGAGGTTTTGAGTTCACAGTTAGTAGGCTCCAGAATAGAGTGCCTTGTCAGAGGGCCATCAAAGAGGAGAAACAATTCACGGTGGGCCAAGGGCAGCAAAGCAGAAGGCAGCAAGTAGTAAAGTAGTAAGACTGCAAGAAACATCAGCCCTCTTTCTGTCCCTTACATTTTACCCAGGATACATGCCTAGCACTCATATTCAGGATGGGCAACTGATCAATGGACTCATTTAGTAATCACACACCCTCGATGCCAACATTACACACTTAATCCCACCATCATAAACTTTATCCTAGCATCATACACTCCAGATCCAGCCACCTCTGAAAAGTCCCACATATGAACACACATCTTTGGGGGGTGTCTAAACATGTCACAATACATGGAATAGTACATCCTTTCTCTGAAAGTTAACAATACTCCTTTTTGAAGCACCTGTGTCAGAAAAGTAAAGTCTAGACTGTATATTTTCAGTGTGGTGATATTTACCATTTTTTGCATCAATATCACCTTGTTTTAACTATAAAATATCTTGATGGTAAACAAACTCTTCAAAATTTCTTTTGCTGTTCTTTTTTGCCTTACAGATATTTTATGACTAACTTCTCACATTAAAACTCTGAGAATTTGATTAGAATTACTTCAAATTTTAAATACAATATGTATGTATATATATGTGTACATATATGATATATACACTGGCATGTATGCACATTCTCAGAGTATTGTATTTTTATGATATTGATTCTGAACAGTTAATAGTTAAACTTTTCTTAACTATCTGAGATTTTCTGTGATTTTTAGTGAATTTTATGTGTTGTGTTTTTTTTTGTTTGTTTGTTTTTGTTTTTTGACATCTGGGATTGAACTCATGGACCTCATGGTTACCAGGGGCAGGCCCTTAGCCATCTAAGCTAAACCCTGGACCACTGTAGTGAATTTTATATTTTTCTCCATACACATTTTCACATTTTTATTATTTATATATATTTTATATTTATTGCAAATGAATTTTCCAAAATGTTTTATTATTCTTTGTGCTTACTAGAAATATTTAAATTTTATATTTTTATATGAATTCTATATCCAGCATGATTTCACCAAAATTTCTTACTGATTTTAATAGTTTGACAATAAAATCATCACTTTTTTACATAGTTAATAAAATCACTAGAGGGTTTTTGATTGCATGAGAGCAATAATACTATTCATTTTGTGTTTGAAATTCTATTACAATTAAATAATCTGTTTTTTCATTGATTAGGATTTTGTTAGTGATCTTGTATCAAGCACTATCTTTCATGATCAAGAGAACATCAGAATCACCTGAAGGGAAGGAGAAGAAGGGAAAGGAACATAAAAAGAATCAAGTTGTTGTGGTCATGTGCCAACTTCCCTTGATGAATGTATTTATTATGAACTGCAACCATATATTATTAACAATAAAAAAATTTAAAGTATCATCTGGAGAGATTACCAGAAGTAAGTACTGCACCCCATCCTGAATTTCTAACAAGTTTCTAGGTGATGCTGATTCTGCTCATCAGAAAAATAAACTGTGGGTTCTACCAGTACTGCTCTTCCTTACTCTTGAGCTCCTGTTCAGCGAGTCATACACTTATGTGAGCAGGTTGATATTTGATTTTAACCTTTTTCATACCAGTTTTATTTGATTTCTATTTCCTTTTTCTCATGGTAATAATCAGACTGACTGTGAAGCTCACCCTCTGCTACTCTTATTGTGGTTGTTTATATATGCTTGTCTAATGCCTGCAGTTTATGAGTATCATTTTGCCCAGGATTCATAGCTGCTTCCCTCTAGTTTGTCCTTCTTATGCCTAATATTCTTATTTATTTAGCTGTATCCCTTTCAAAAATTGTTTATGAAAATTTTCAAATATACACAAATTGGAAAAATTTATAGGGAGCATTTAACCTACCCATCACTAGTGTAAAGCTTACTATTGCATTTGATTTATACACTTCTATCTATCTTTCTATTCATTCATCATTACACTTTATTTTTAACAGATTTTATTTAAAGAGAAACAAAAGCATGTAGAGGGTATAGAGGGTAGAGATAATACAGAATTCCAAAAAAAAGATAAACAATAAGAAATCACTAGTTAATAAATTACATATTATCCTCTTAGAAATAGTTGTTCAAGTTACAAAATTAAAGCATACAAAGTAGATAGTCAAACTGAGAGTGTGAACAGCTACACATGCATGAATCTCTACATGTATTTCTATCCTTTCTGTATTAGAGGGAAAAACAAAACTTAGTAAGACAAAAAAGAACAAATTCCTATAAAAACATGAAACCAAAAATTCATGTAAAACCACAGTACAAGGTGATCTACAATGATTACTGTGTTGTTTCTTATTATCTTCAATAGAATGTCTATATCATCAGGCATAATTGAATATAGCAGTATAATTGAGTATAGCAGTAAATAATAATATTAGTAAAATAAAACATTGTAGAAAGTATAAAACTTCAAAGGCAGGTAATAATCAAATCAGAGTGGATATTCTAATGGATCTTGTCATCTTCAGTGCAGTTACCTATACTCTCAGACTTGATACTATCAATCTTAACAGCTTTGAATAAAATCTATCAATACAAAACAGTGATCCAACAAATCAGATTCGATTATGATCAGTCATGGTAAAACTGTAGGTTTTACAGAGCTTTAGATTAAGTTAATAGGAAATGAAGGGTGATTACCATTCTATATCCTGTTATTTTCAGGATTACTGTCTGGGCCCTCAAATCTAGTACAGATATAATGACTGGAATAGAATATAACACATCTAAGCAGAGTGGTGTGAGAAATGTGTGTTTTAAATCCTGGTGCACTATTAACAATATAGTGTATCAAGGCCATCTATGTTAGAATTTCTAGTTATCCTTCTCTGCCTCATTTCTGCTATGCTACTTTTCTGCCTGTTTGTCTAGTTTTCTCCTTTATTCTACTGCCTGCCACACTCATTGAGGAGTTTTTGCCACTGTTCCTAAGATTCTGGTATTTTCTCTCTCTCTAGAATGTCATCCAGCATTCTCTGCAGGGTTGGATTGGTGGTCACAAAGTCCCCAATTTCCTCTTTGTCATGGAAGCATCTTGTTTCTCCATTAATTTCTAGTGACAGTTTTGAAGGGTACATCAATCTGGGCCACCTTCCTTCAGGACTCCAAGCTCCTCTTGATCTGATGGTCTGTGTGGAGAAGTCAGCCATGATTCTGATGGGCTTACCTTTATAGGTAATCTGTTTCTTTTCTCTGATGGCTTTTAATATTCTGTTTTTATATTGAATTTCTGGTATTTTGATTATTATATGTCTGGGCATAGCTCTGTTTTGGTTGTAGGTGGCTGGAGTTCTGTATGCCTCAAACAACTGAATGTCATTTTCTTATCCCATGTTTGGGAAGTTTTCCTTAATTATTTCTGTGAATAGCCTTTGTAATTCACCTGTATGTATTCCTGCTTCTTCATTCACATTTCTTATTCTTAAATTGTAGATTCTCTTGTCATCTTCTAGCCTTTGTATTGTTGCTGCCTGTTTCCTTTTTATTTTTAAGAGATCTTTCCTTTCATGATCACACTCTGCCAACTTGCCTTTAAGTTTTGAGAGTCTATCCTTATTTTCTTTTAAGGAGTTTTGCCAGCTTTCAATGGAGTGTTTAATTTCCTGGTAGTCTCTTTGAATCTGCTTCATGTATTCTATATTTTCTTTATATTCTTTCTTGAATGTTTCTCTGCTTTTTTGGTGTTCCTTCTTTCTTCTGTCTGTATCATCCTGAGAGATGCTTCCTGAGAGCATTTCTTTTATTACTCTACTCATATCTTGCTTTACCTGATTTAATATTTCAGTTTTGAGCTCATCTACAAGGTCCCAAAGATATCTCTTAATGTCCATTGAAGCCATGTCTGATATTGCATGTTTGCCACCCTCAGTATCCCTTGCTTTTCCCTCTGCTGGATCAGGGTTCTCAGGGTTCTGGGCTGGGGGCCTCCTCCTGCCTCTCTCTCCTGTCATGGTCCTGGTTTCCTCCACACAGGTTACAGTGCAGGTCCCAGCACCTTTCCCTGTTGGCCACATTTCCTCCGAAGCACCCGGCAAAGGAAATCCGCCCTTTCCCACATGCTCTTGTCACTAAGGTGTAAGCAAGCTGTGTATGCCTGCCCCTCCCCACTGGGCCAGCCAAACTTCAGGGGCAATCACTCTGTTATTACTTGCTATGCCCAGGGGCACAGCCCAGTCCAAGCAAATCCCACAAATCTGCTCTAAGGAGGGAGCAACCAACTGAAGTCACTGTCACTCCCAGTTCAGGCTCCTCCTGCCTGACTCCAACATGTTGCCCACCTGGTTGCGTCCTTCCCGTGGTGGGGGTTTCACTCCCAGCACTGACCGTTGATCAATGAATGTTCCTCCACCACCTCCACTCTCTGTTCTCCATTGGACTCACGAACCCCAAACTTCAGCACTGCCATGCTTCCTGTGAGTGGCAGAGGGAATGAGTTTGGGCAGCTCTGCCTGCCAGTGTAGATTCTAGCTGGCACAAATGAAAACACTGTGTCCCATAGGTTTTAGCTGTTTCAGTTGTAGTCCTGAAGTATTTGATGAGCTTTTTTAAAGTTTTAATTTCTTCTTGTGGCATGAGGATCCATCTTCCTCTGTCTGGGTCTCTCCAGGGTGTTTTATTCTGGCATATGAATTGTTTCTCCAGGGAGGCTTTGTATTCTGTTGTTTACTGATTGGCCATCTTGTCTTCTCTCACATTTTATTTTGTGATGCATTTTTATCCCATTTTTGTTTCTTTGAGTCTTTTTATCTGTAATTGTGTTAGCCATATTTATTCCAGAATCACTTTCAGGTTTTTGGTTTTTTCTGCCATTACTGGGAGAAAATTGTGGGTACTGTCTCAGTCAACATACATTGTTTCCTTTTATTTTGTAAGTGCATTGTAAACATTTTTTCATTCTTATGGGAATTCTGTGCCTTCTATGTTGAAAGCATTTCTCAGGGAATTTGTATTTTCTTATTTCATTACTCATGAGTATGACTGTTGCAAGAGCAATTTTTAATGTAATTTCTCATCTGAAAAAGACAATGTTTGGTATGGGCCCAACACAGTTTCTCTTTTTCTCACTCAAACACAAGGCTAACATAAACTTCCTTGTATTCTCCCTAAGCCACTGGGCTTTCTTTGCTCATTTTAATCTTTTTATTGAGTGTAGACCTTTGAAGTCTCAACTTTATACTGGTAGTCTTACTTCTAGCTCCTTCCTTCTCTGTGGTTTGCATTATCTGCTCCTGTTTCAGTGTGTAAAACCCAAGATTACTGCATCTCCTAGAGCAGATGCAGCTTTTGTGTTTGCTACCTGCTTCTCTTTCTTTTCCCTGATGTTTCTGGCCTCTTGACACACTTTAAAATTGTCTTCTATAAGACCCATTCATATTTTCTTTTTCTGTATATTCAGCAAGTAGCAGTCTATCTCTAATCCATTTACTTGGAATTTATTTTTATACACAAATTGGAAAAATTTTATATGCACATTCTAAGAAGGTTTCAGTTTTTGCTTCTTGTTATCTATTCACCTACACCTACTTAATCCTATATTATTTTCTATTTTTCTAGTTGAAGATACTGTTAATTTAAGATTCACCAATGAGATTTCTCCTCTTTTATTTTAAATCTCCCCCACACACACACACTTTGATTTTTGAGACAAGGTCTTGCTATGTAGCTCATTCTGGCCTTGAACTCATGTATCTCAGGCTGGCCTTGAACTCTCAGCAATCTTTCTGCCTTTGCCTTTCAAGTACTTGGGTTACAGATAAATGCCATTATACTTGACCATTTTAAATCTTACTAAAGCTTACTCACTTTTCAAAATTCAATGAAATTATGAATCAAGTTGAATAATAAATATTCTAAATATACAGGAAAACTCCTTTGTTAACCTGCTGGACTGGCAGACCTCTATTTTCTCTCTATAAATCATAACAACTGATGCTAACACAAACCAAACACTCATAACCACAAGACTATTTTATCCTCCAATGAACAGCAGCACTTTGTTCAAACTGATTGTGTTATAAATTTATCAAAAGCTTGTTTTATTGTTGTTCTATTTTGTTGTTTGAATTACTTATTTTAACATTTTGTTATCTTAAATTATGTAATTTATTTTAAATAATTTGTCATTAAAATGTTATATCATGAAATGTAATATGAATTAAAAATAAAGATAATACTATCAGAAAAAGTGAGTTCCCCAATAAGGCATGATTTCTTTTTAAAAAAATAAACTTTTACAAAAAATAATTAAAACATTTAAAAATTAGGAAAGAATAAGAAAATTGCAAGAATTGGAAAAAATGCCCTTATAATCTTAAAGAATTTAACAGCAATTTTATTTTGCAAATGTGTTTAAGTCCTCATTTTAAAGAAGTTAAAGTTGTGAATTTTAGATATCATATAGTATAAATTCCTAAGGGACAATGTAGTGAAAGATATTTATTGATTTTAAATTGAAGATGTTCTCTAAATAATATAACATTAAAACGTATTTCTCACATTAAATAACTTGAGTAAATAACAAATTACTGGTCCTGATTATGTAAGATAACTTCTACTTTGTTTGATTTCATTATTATTATACTTCTATTTTCCTAATAACTGAAGTGTTACTAAAACGTTAGTATGTACTTGAAAATCTTTCCAGTGCAATAAATGGGAAGCAATCAATTATACTGCTAAAAATTAAATAATATATTTAAAAGTATTCAGAGGTTCCTGGCTATTAGATATGCACCTTTGCCCTGGGATGCAACCCTTGCTTCTGGCACCATTTGCATATCACATGAGTTGTCAGTTACCTTGGGAAGGTAACTGGATCCTTGGTAGACTGGGAGACATGAAATGAGACATAGGCTTGTAAATGTGGTAGAAAGCCCAGAAACCTTGTGTTATATACTGGCATAGTCAAATTGATCATTTTAGAAGAAAGATAGTCAAAAGTAAAATAATTTAGAACAAAAAGAAAAAAAAACAAAAAAATAAGTAACTCTAAGCAGTGAAAGATACTTGGCAGAGAAAAGGCATATAGACACAGATCAATTTACATAGACTAAAAAGAAGCATCAAAAGAAAGAAACAGGGAAAGAAGACTGGAGTCCTCAGCTTTGGAGATAGGCATTCTCTGTGGCTTCCCAGGAATACTCACTGATTCCTTGGTTCTTGTCAGCTATAAACTAAAATGATGCATGTCATAGTTCTCCTTAGGAGTCCACATTTGGCCTTTCTTTATTTCTTGTGTCTTCTCCACTATAAATCCTAATTTTCAGATGAAACCTATGCATATGTGCTCCTGGCAAGTTAAAAGAGTCTACCCAATTTAAATGGAAAGGAAAATAACTTACAACTTCATTCTCTTTAACAGCTATGATTCTTGAAGTCAGGGACCATATGTCTACCATATTTTGGCATGCTAAGAAGCCAACAAAATAAAAACAACCTCAGTGAGTTTATCTGCACAGATTTGCTTACTTAGAACCATATCTTAGCAGAGAGGCATTCCAAAGCATTGGTATAACTTATCCCATGTTATGTGATGTTATGTGAATTGAAGGGAGTGAAAGTTTGGATCAAATCCTAGATGGTAATCAGAATTCAAACATATCAAGGAATTGGTGACATTGGAAAAATCACACAGAATCTCTTAGCCTCATTTTCTTTCTTTGTGAGGTTTGTGACATTTTAGTGTTCAGAAAACTTTGTAGCAACCCTGACAAGTCATTACCAGTGATTTATTATGGATAGCAGAAGAGATCCTTTGCATATTTCAGGATTATGCTCAATACTTTTGATCATGTATCAGGTTATACCTGTTTGATTTAAATGTGCACAATTTTTCTCCATGTCTTGTGCTGTTAAGTTTTATAACATTCTTAAAACAATATTTAAAACAAAGCCTATGTTTCACTTAAATACTAAGCACAAAGAAGAAGAGAAAGGATTCACTCCCATGGTCCATAAATACAATGTTCTTGATAGAAAAAAAATGGAATTCACTTGAGTCTATGATTGTGCTGATGTACTGGTAGAATCAGGGCAAGTTTCTCCCTCCCTCCTCAACACTCCAGGAATTCTACTTTTCTATCTTTCTATCATCTATGGCAGCAACACATTCAAGTCCAACTTGACCTCTTTCCTGTCTTTGAAATGTGTTTGCTTTCTGGTTTCTGCCTATAACAACCTGTATTGTTAACAAAGAAAAAAAAGAGTTGAATATATTTCTCAGCTGAAATAATATTTGCATTCTAAAAACTGCCTTCAGTGGTGGTAAGTACTGGAACTGAAGTATTTTCAGTCAGCTGTGAGATCTTTCTAGGACCCTCATCATGTGTCATGCTTGTGGGCAGGACAACAAGCAAGCTAGCTCTCTATACAACATGTGGTTCTTGCTCTCTCTGACCCTGTCTCTTTCTCTCTCAGTCTGTCTCTCTATTTCTCTGTGTGTGAGAGAGAGAGATAGACAGAGAGAGAGAGACAGAGAGACAAAGACATAGAGACAGAGACAGAGAGAGTCAGACAGAGACAGAGATGGTGACAGACAGAAAGAATGAATATGAAGGGCCAGGTAGAAATTAGATTTTTAAAATCTTACATATACAATAACTGCTGAATGAAACTGATTTTTTAGAATGATTAAATCTGCCCCATTTATGACACACTGTTGGCCAACAGGTGTCAGAAAATGATTTTTCTTATCATTGACAGCCTTTTATTGATGCAGCCAGCAATAACCAGCTTGGAGAAACATTGTTTATCCATGATCCAAATGCATTCAGATATTTTGATAGGGCCTAGATATAATCTTGACACCAGAGCCCAAATCAACATCATACTGGAGACTGAATTCCTCAGAATCAGTCCTCATTATTTCCACTCCATTGGGAAAATGTGAATCTCACCCTTTCACTCTCCAATGCTTTCCAGATTACAAAGTGAATAGTTTAAAACAGTCAAGTAGGGTGAGAATGTACTTGAAATGAAGGTTTCAGGCTCTAGCAAGTCCCAAGATTCTGGTAAGAATTTTAGTTACATGAATCCATACTCACTTCTGAGTCAGAGTGCTAAGAAGAAGAAATAATTTCAGGAGAATTTAATTGGAAAACACACAGAGAGCATCAAGAATTAACAATAAAAATATTAAAAGGATGAAAATTATGTCAGGTGAGTATGGATCATAAGATTATGTTTTTAAAAATGTTGTTATTACTGTCATTTTGATGCCAGAGAAAATGAATCTCAGGATTAATTTACTAATTGATTATTAATCATTGACAGAATTTGATTTGAAAAATCAAATTATAATAAATAGTCTTTCTCTTTAGATCAGAATAATCTTAGTTAAAAGCGGAGGGCACTCAATGGATATAAGATATGCTTTATTTCAATAATATGAACTTATTTTAAGCAAGATTCTGGTATATTGTGTTAACTAAAATCAAATATTAGCAAGTAAACTTGCTAGGGATAGAAAGTCTGATTAGATTTATGGAACATATCCTTGATTATACAGGTGATTGGTGACATACTAATAGTAAAAAAGTGGATATGAAAGGAAATATGTATCCAAACATTCAAACAGCACTGTATTGGATTATACAGGTAAACATCTGCTGAAGACAGACAAAGTTCAAAAACAATATTTTATGATCCTTTTATACCTTAGTTTATATCCATGACTTTGCCTTCCTGGTAAAATAGATTTGGCTTGGATCATTTATATGCAGAATAATGACATTTATATAATAATGATTATAACAATACCTTAAAAAGCAAGAAGATATAATTTTTAGTGGACTGCTTTTGTCCTATTGTTTAATGCACTGAATGTCAAATTTGAATAATTTTCAGAGTTAATACTGAAGGACACTTTTTTCTTAAACAGTATTAAGTAGCAAGCAATTTGTTACATTTCACATAAAATCACATTAGTATCATATACACAATTAGGCAGGCTCTGTGATAGGAGAGTAGCTGTAGACAAGACATCTAATATTGACAGGTCTGCTTACATACAAACTTTGAATTATTTTGTATATTGCACCAGAAAAATCATAAGAAAACTGATTTGAAAATTTTTGATTTTTACTCAGGATAAAAGTAATGGATGTTTATTGTTGGATTTTCAACAAATAAAACTAAGGAAAGGGGGAAAAACCTACCCAAAATGTGACCATTAAGAGAATGACTATCATTAGCATTTTTGTTTGCTTCTTCCTTTCATAGGAGTATGCTTTTGTCTTTTAAAATAATGTCTTCTCAAGAGAAGTCAAGATGGCTGATCAGTGAGCAACAAAATACAAAGCCTCCTGGGAGAAACAACACATGTGCCAGAATAAAACACCCTGGAGAGACCCAGACAGAGGGAGATGGATCCTCTTGACACAGGAAGAAATTAAAACATAAAAAAGCTCATCAAACATGTCAGGACTACAATTGAAACAGCTAAAAATTATGGGACACAACATCTTCACTGCAACCTGCCAAATTTGTGCCAGCCTGAATTTGTGCCAGCTTGAATCCACACTGGCCAGCAGAGCTGCCCAAACTCATTCCCACCACCACTCACAGGAACCACAGGAGTGCTGAAGTTGGGGGTTGGTGAGCCCAATGGAGAGCGGAACCAGCAAAGTGACTTTCATTAATCCATGGTCAGTGCTGGGAATGAGATCCCCCCTATGAGAAGGGTGCAACCAAATGGGCAATATGTTGGAATTGGGCAGGAGGAGCCTGAACTGGGAGTGACAATGACTTCAGTTGGTTGCTCCATCCCCAGAGTAGATTCATGGGATTTGCTTGGACTGGACTGTGCCCTTGGCCAGGAACCAATGAGCCATCCCAAATTGATTCTGTGTGCCTAGCACACACTAACCAGGTGAAGGCCCCTGAAGTTTGGCTAGCTCAGTGTGGAGGGGTAGGCATATGCAGCCTCTGCTTACATCTCAGTGACAAGAGCAGGCAGGAGAAGGAAGAGGTCCCTCACCAGCATGCTTTGGAGGAACTGTGGCCAACAGGGAAGGGGGCTGGAACCTGCAATGTTACTTGTGTGGAGGAAGCCAGGACCATGACAGGAGAGAGAGGCAGGAGGAGGTCCCAAGCCCAGAACCAAAAACACTAATCCAAGAGAGGGAAAAGCAAGGGAGACTGAGTGTGGCAAACATGCAACATCAGACATGGCTTCAATGGACATTAAGAGATATCATTGAACCTTATATAAAAGTTCAAAACTGAAATGTTAAGTCAGGTAAAGCAAGATATGAGGAGAATAATAAAAGAAATGTTAAGCATCTCTCAGGAAGACATGGATGGAAGAAGGGAGGAACACAAAAAAGGAGAGAAACATTCAATAAAAAACATAAGGAAAATGTAGAATACATGAAGCACATTCAAAGAGATTACCAGGAAATTAAAAACTCCATTGAAAGCTGGCAAAACTCTTTAAAAGAAACTAGGGATAGACTATCAAAACTTGAAGACAAGTTTGCAATGTGTGATCATGAAAGGAAAGATCTCTTAAAAATAACAAAGGAAACAGGCAGTAACAATAAAAAGACTATAACACAACAAGAGAATCTGCAATTTAAGAACAAGAAATGTGAGTGAAGAAGCAGGAATAAAAACACGTGAATTACAAAGGCTATTCATGGAAATAATTAAGGAAAACTTCCCAAACATGGGAAAAGAAAATGATATTTGGTTATGTGAGGCATACCAAATTCCAGCCAGCTACAACCAAACAGAGCTCCACCCAGACATATAATAATCAAGATACCAGAAATTCAATATAAAAAAGAATATTAAAAGCCATCAGAGAAGAGAAACAGATTACCTATAAAGGTAAACCCATCAGGTTCACAGCCAACTTCTCAACAGATTAAGAAAAGCTTGGAGCAAAATATTCCAAGCCCTGAAAGAAAATAGCCTCCAGCTCAGATTGATGTACCCTATGAAACTGTCACCAGAAATTAATGGAGAAACAAGATGCTTCCATGACAAAGAGGAACTGGGGGAGTTTGTGATCACCAATCCAACGCTACAGAGAATACTGAAGGACATTCTAGAGAGAGAAAAAAA